>JAPTJF010000090.1:0-160839 GCA_029339195.1 Micractinium sp. NFX-FRZ | reverse complement strand
TGGGGCTCGGTGGGGGTGACCAGGTCCGCCGGGATCCCGCTGTTTGCAAGCAGCGTGCGTGCTGCGGGCCCCATGCGGCTGTCGTGGTGCACGCCCGGCGGAGCGGTGGACACCGGCCCCCCTGCCGCCGGCGCCGCCGCCGCGGGCTCCGCCGCTGCCGCGCCGGCAGGCGCGCCTCCGGCAGCAGCATAGTCCTTGAAGGCTGCCACCTGCTCCTCCTCGTCCACTAAGAGGGCAACGGGGGTGCCCACCGCCACGTCACGCGACCCCTCGGGTACCAGCAGCTTGGCCACAAAACCCTCGTCCTGGTTCTCCCAGCTGCACAACAGCAGGGGGGAGGCAGCAACCGAAAGAGCGGTTAAGACAGGTGTAGCAGAGCGGCGTGAAAGTAAGTGTAAGGAAGCAGCAGGAGGCGCCAGCGGTTTCGCCATGAAACTATTGTGCTGGCTCTCCCATCCCCCAAACGATGGAGCGTCGGGCGGGAGCAGGGTTGGCGGGGCAGGCTGAATGGGTGAGCTGGTGCACCGCACAGCGCCAGTGCAGCACAGCGCGATGCCAGCAAATCAGCGCGGTGCAGAGCAGTGCAGCAAAGCGTGCCTCAGCGTGGCTTTGTCTGTCTCCACATCCGCCAGCACGTCGCCCGGGGCCACCGCCTGCCCCTCCTTCACGTGCCACGCCACCAGGTTGCCTTGCGACATGGTGGGCGACAGCGCCGGCATGCTCAGCTCCTGCACATGCGCTTGAAGAGGCACAGCGTAGTGGTGGGTCGTTTGCAATAGCAGAGAAGCGAGGCTGCGCCCGGTGGAAGGAACACAGGCTGCTGCCGCGCCTGGCAGGCGGCAGCGGCGGCGGCGACCACTTGCCCTCCCCGCCCAGGTCACGCAAGTGGGGCTTCGCAAGTCTCACCGTGTGGGGTGGCAGCGAGCTGAACCCGCGCAGGCTGCTCCAAGCGGGGCGCAGGGTGGCAGCAGGGCCCAGGGCTTCGGGGGCGGCCCTGCACGAGCGTGCAGCGCAATCGTGGATTTAGACACGTCGATCAGGCTGTCACAAACATCACTGCGCGCCTGAACGGTCGGGAGATGCGGGGCACCAACCTGAGCAGGGCGCCCCTCAGCAGAGCGGCACCCCCTGTGGTCGGTTGACCGCCCAGCAGCTCCTGCAGAGCCACCACGCCGCCCCGCCTGGCCGCTAGCCGGCCCAGCGCCGACAAGGGCTTTGGCCCAAAGTTTGCCATGTCCCTTGCCCGCCCAAACCACTGTACCCTAGTGGTGATCGATGCAGGGAGGGTCGGTGGGCCCCGAAATGTGTCCAACGCTTTACGTGGACCACTCTTTCCATTCCAGATCCGACGTGGCGTAGTTTTTTGCCCCTTCTTAATTGGGCTTCTAACGCATGCCTTGTTTAACTGAAGCGCTGAGCGCTACATGATAACGATGTTTAGCTGATGCTGCCCGCCAGAGACGCCAGGCAACAGCCATGTTGCCCCTTGTCTTGCTTCTTGCAAGCTTAACGGGCAGTCTGCTGCTGTTGGTGTTGCGGAGCAGATGCCATCGAGAACACACACGGCTGTATGCCGCCGCGGAGCTCGCCGCAGCTGCCGCCGCCGCCACTGCAAGGACCGCTCGGCGCAGCTTCGTCCCGCCCACCGCTCTACCACCACTGCCCGAGCAGCACCAACACCGCCAGCTGCGGCGGCAAACGCTGCAAGCACAGCCGGCCCCACGCGATCAGCGGGATGAGCAGCAGCAGCTGCAGCTGCTGCGGCGGCTACAATCGCCGGCCCCACGATGGGGCGCGGCAGCACGCATGCAGATGTTCAGCGGCCTGCTCATTTTGGGCGGGCAGCTGACAACCGTGCTGCTTCGCACCGACATGCTGCGCACGCCAGGCGATGCAGCGGAGGCCGCAGCTTTCCTGGCGGTTGCGGGGGCGCTGCTAGTGGCGCTACCGGCGCTGGCGCCCGCGCGCTTTGAGCGGCACCGCACGCTCGTGGTCGCAGCTGCCCGCCTGCTGCTCTTCCTGATGCCCAGCATCCGCAACCCGCGGGGCGTGCAGCACGTGTTTCAGGTGAGCGGGCAGCTGCCAGGCTGGCTTGGAAGATGGCAGCCACAGGTGTGCGCAGGCCGGCTACTGGCCAGGTGCTTGGACGAGGTTCCAACGGCAACAGTGCCACCTGCAGCACGGAGTTGCTGCAGCAAGGCGGCGGCAGCAGCAGCAGCAGCAGCAGCATTGTCTGGTTCTGGGGTCCGGCCTGGCAGGATGCCAGCCGCACCCTTGCCTGCCCGCCCTGCCCGTCCCATGTTGGCCCAGCCAAGCGCGGCCGCCGGTGGGGGTGATGCTTCGCTGGATGCTGAACGCTTCCTTACTGATCAGAACGGAGGGATTGTGATTGCTGCAATATGGAGATGCTTCCATGCCCACAGCCTCTATCGCCTGCACCTCTGTACCTCTGCAGGATCTGCCAACACCAGGGGCCTTTGGCCTGCTTCGCAACGTGTGGCAGCTGCTGCTGGGTGAGTCTGCGTGCCCCTGTGCGATCGCCGCTTGGAGAAAAAGCCGAGCTTGAAAAGCCGAGTCTAGCGCCAAAGGAGCCCTGACACTGACGGCCTGGTTCCCCCCTGCCCTCTGCCCGCCGCACCACCCTGCGACCGCTGCAGGCACACACGTGGTCGCCATGCTGGTGACTGCCATCGCCTGCCCGCTGCCCCTCTTGCTGCACCTCGTGCTGGCCACATTCGCTCTCCAGGTGAGACTGCCCCCTTCCTTCCTCCCTTCCTCCCTTCCTGTTCTCTGCTGCTGCTGTCGGTAGGGGGCGGTCGGCACGGTGTTGTGCCCCACCCAAGTTACAGTGGGGCACTAATGACAACGCATGGTTCATTGAATGAATGAATGCATCAATGAGCGCAAACGACGGGCGCAGAGAGTGCAACCGGGCAATGGAAAGCAAGGGTGGGTGGGTGGGAAAGCTAGAGTGCAGGCCTAGCTGGCCTGCTGATCACCAAAGACCGCACAAGTTGCGGTCGCCTGCCGGCGGCGCTGCCAAGAGCCGCTGGCAGCGGCGGTACGGGAGTACCGCCAGCAGCGCAGAGAACAGCAGTTACAGCGAGCTGTAACATATTGCGGTTACACCGTGTATGTCTCAGCAGAGACCCCCCTGACCCGCCGGCGGAATGCAAATCGGAAGGACCAGGGAGGTGGATTGCCCCCTCAGAATGTGTCCCATAGTGAACCAGGCAGCGAGTGCCATGTGGCGGCGCTGCTTGCCTGGCAGGACAGCGCCCTTGGCAGCCCTGCGTGTCAGCCCGCCTCTCTGCCACCTGGCGACAGCCACGTGGCTGCCTGCGCTCGCCCACGCCCGCCTGCCTGCCTGCCTGCCGGGACCTCTGTGATCTGCTCGACTTCCCACCTCCCACCTCCCACCTAAATCCCCCACCTAAATCCCACCTGAATCCCACCTCCCACCTGTGTATTGCCTCCCCACTGCAGCGCTGCCGCAAGGCTGCCCACATCTGCGGCGCCCCCATGCTGAGGCACCCGCTCTGGCAGCGCCGCATCTCATGGCTGCACCGGGCAGTGCACAAGGTGGGAGTGGGATGGGTGCAGGGGCCTGAGGGGTGTCGGGGGTGTTGCACTTCGTGGCGTCATGCCACAAGGCAGGCTCAGGTCGGTTATGTTTGGGTCGTAGGGTGCATCCCAGGCAGAGCCATGCTTAGGGACAAGCCATGCACAGGCCGGGCTGGGTGTAACGCCGTGACCTGCAGGCGTGCAATTGTGCCTGCCAGCCTGCCTGCTCCCTGCCTGCGCTCCGGTCGTGCACTGCCTACACGACTGCTCGCCAGCTTGCCCAGCCATGCGCCTTTGTGGCCGGCCATCCCTGCCGTCCCAGCCCACCCCCCATACCCCACAGCCCGCCCCGCCCGCCCCACTCTCCCCCACCACACCTCCCTCCCCCGCGCTGTTGTGCAGCTGCCGCTGCTGGTGCTGGACAGGGGCTCAGGTTTGTGCCACGAGCTGGCCTCTGGCAGCCCACCACAGCCACGTGATTTTAACTGCCAAGCGGTCGTGATGTTTGCTCAACTGTTGGGTGGCCTGGTCATACCCACAATTCTGGTGGCCCAGCTCCACGCCCCCATGCGCACCGCCGCCGAAGCCCAGGCAGCAACCGCGCGTCTGCGTGCCGGTAGCAGCAGCAGCAGCATTAGCAGCAGCAGCGACGGCAGCAGCAGCAGCGATGGCAGTGAGGCCCAGCCGTCCCTGGGAAGCGGGGGAAGGAGGGGTGGCGGCGGCGCGGGTGCGAGCGGGTACAAGTGGCGCGGCAGCACGGCTGCTTGGCTGGGGCGTGCGGCAGGCGAGGCAGAGTCGCTACTGCATCACTTGTGTGAGCTGTTAGGAGGCGGGGGCGGCACGGTTCTTGCCCTGGCCAGCTGGTGGCTCCTGGTGAGCCTGCTGTGGGCCAGCGCTCTGCTGCTTGAGGGCAGCAGCCCCGGCGGCGCAGCGCATGCCTAATAAGTGGCAGCTGCCGCGGCTGCCGCGGCTTCTGCCCATGCCGTCGCATGCCCCTGTGAATGCGAGTGTGAAAGTTACCCCTGTTGACGCCCTAAGGTGCATCGGTCCCTCATTCGGTGTTTTTCCATTCGCCTCCGCTCTATATTTACCTCCGCTTTATATTTATTTATGCTATACTATACTATGCCAAGCATGTTGCTTGTCCGTCCTCCAAAGTGTCCCAATGCGGTAGCAAGCAAGTTGGTGCCGCTGTCCTCGCTATTTTCCGACCCCATGCCCTGGCCCCTCCCCTGCCCTGCCTCTGAAGTTTCCTCTTCCCCAACCTCTTCCCCTTCCCTCCCTGCTGGGCCTCCAACCCTTCACCCTTTGCCTTCAACCCTTCCTTTTCATCGGTGTCCAAACAAGCTTACTTTGGCCGTCAAATGTGCGCCTCCTCTCATCTCATACGTCCCACTCTCTCAGCCACCCCACAAACACAAACCGGCATTCCAGCCCCCTGCCTTCCCCCACTGGCAGTTTCTTCCCATCTCTCTTGCATCATTCTTGCATCTTTCTTGCATCATTGCACCAACCCCGAGTGCAACATCTTCATACACACCCGGAGCGACAACAGTCCAGTATGTTCTTTCGTGAACTGCCCGTGTGAAGCTCCTCCTCCAAACTGCATGAAGCCAGCACAAGTGGGCACTACGGCCGGCTGCATTGCAGTGCATGGGCCAGCTGCGCGGGTACAGGGCCGCTCGGGTGCGTCAAGACGTAGGGAGGGCACAGGGCGCAGGGAGCAGCTTCCATATGTGAAGCTCGTTCAACAGAATCCACCGGGGGACGGCTAAGGGTGGCAGGGGGTATCCTCACCAGCAGTACAGGACGCACGCCTGGCCACGTCAGCGCCGCTGCTGCAGGCAGCATGCCCCTTCTTGTGCGCGACCAATATCGCCCCCAAAGTCTTTCTTCACCTTAAAGACTCCAACATAGCTTTTTGGCACAGGTTGGGGTGTTCCCGCAAGCAAAAGCAGCGCGGAAAACCGGGCACCATGAATTCCCGAGTGCTCTTGCTGCTTTGCGGTGAGCATACATGCCAATGGGCCCATGTCAATCGAATCAGGACTCCGGGAGCAAGCCGGCCTCGGGTGGTGGGGTCCCAGCCAGAGGCTCTGCGGTGTTCTTGAAAGGGGCCTCACCAACCTGTCCCCCCTGCTTTTCACGCAATGTCGGCCCTCGCGAAAGCGGTGCAGGTCTGGGCGCTCTGCTGTGCGCTGCCTTTGCCGGGCCCCATGACCAGCGCCGCTCACTACGGCAGGCCCCCGCGGCCGGCGCCGCCGCCTGCGTCGCCACGGGTCCCACCTGCACCTGCAGCCGCGAAGACGGCACCGAATACATTGTGAGCCCAAAATAAGCAGTGTGGGATCTGGCTGGAGAGTCACCCCCTGCTTGCATCGCTGGAGGGAGCTAGCACACCGCTGCCTGCCCTCTGGCCACGCCCTGCCCCATGTGACAGCTCACCGCACCCACCCGCCTGCACCCGCAGGGTGCCGACCTGCAAACGCTGGATGGCAACCTCATGACAGCCGCCACCGACCTGGCAGGCTGCTGCGCCGGCTGCTCGAACCTCCCGGACTGCGGCGCCTACACCCTGAAAGATGGGCTGTGCTTCTTCAAGGCGCGTGCATGCTGTGCCTGCCAAGCCGGCAGGGCACCAAAACGGGCGTGCAGATGCTTGTTTGCATGACACAGGAGGGGGCCTGCATGCTCACGTCTGGTGCAATGCCAACCCATTGCTGTCATCCTCTGAAGGCCGGAGCCTGCAGATCGCCACCTCTTCGACCCACCCTGGGTTTCCGGCGCCCATCCCCGGCATCCAACACCCCCGCTCGGAACTCTGCCGCTGCAGGCCGCTACCGGCTGGACCAAGCAGCTCGTGGCTGGTCCCGTCTCGGGCGTTCTGCTCAACCGGACAGCCACGCTGGCACCGCCTGCGCCTGCCGTGCTGCCCTCCCCCGCCCCCGGGGCCTCCCCCGCTCCAGCGCCCTGGCCATCTGCCGGCCCCTCCCCCGCTGTCGAGCCCTCCCCAGCCCCAGGCCCCTCCCCACTCCCGGAGGCAACCCCCTCCCCCCTGCCCTCCCCTCTGCTGTCCCCGCCCGGCACCCCGTCCACAAGCCTGCCCACCTCCGCTCCAACTGCCCCTCCCACCATGCCCACCACCTCTGGATGCATCGATGGTCTGCTGGGGCCCTGCACCTGCTGGCAGGAGCCGGGCTTTGAGTACCAGGTGTGCCGCCTCCTCCTGCAAAATACACAGCACCGCCGAATGTCCCCCCAACTACCATCCTCGGTCTCCTTACTGCCCTGCCCTGTCCTGCCCCCGTTCGTGCGCCTGGTACTGCAGTCGCCCCCTGCCTGTGCACTGCACTTGCCCACTCCCTCCCAAGTCCTCTCCCTCAACTCTCTGCCTCCCACAACGCCCTCCTGAACATGCACACCATGGCGTCATCTTTTGTGTTGTGACCCAGACTGGCTCACCGGATGGCAACCCCTGGCGTCCCATGCCCACCAGCCACCCACGTGCCCACCCCGCCTGCACCTCAGGGTGGCGACCTGGTGGCGCCAGATGGCAACCTCTTGACCGCGCCCACCAACCTGGGAGGCTGCTGCGCCGGCTGCGCAAACCTCCCGCAGTGCGGCGCCTTCACCCTCAAAGACGGGGTGTGCTACTTCAAGGCACGTGGTGATACCGGCAGGGGGAGGGAAGCGAGGGAGGGGGCTTTGGGAGGTGCCACTGGCAGCAGCAGGGGCAGGGTGCAGACGTGGGTGCTGCTTGAGAACTGCATGTGCTGCCTGCAAAGCATGTGCCTGCAAGTGCCTGCACAACAGCATTTTCCAGACAATTAAACCCCGCCCTGGCGCACGCCCTGCTTGCATGGTGACCTGTCCACCCCCGCAGACTGCCAGCGGATGGAGCAAGGTGCCTGCAGCGGGGGCGGTGTCGGGCACTGTCGCGGCTGTGAGCAACGGCACGGGCAGCGGCGCCCCGCCCATGGCCAGGCGCAGGCTGCTTTGATGCAGGCTCTACTGGCCAGGACCACCACCTCAGGCAGCTTCCGATGCGTAACGGACTTCCTGGGCATGGTTTCCCCCACTTTGTGGTGGCTGTGTAGCGCCGCTGTGATGCGCCTCTCAATGCTTTGCCAGTGGGCACCTGCGCCTGCACCTGCGCCTGAGCCTGCTCCTCGTCACTCTCCATCGTTGTGCAGCTTTCCAGCAAGCCGAGCCTGCGAATGCAGTCTACTCGTATGCACCGTGTCGGCGGGGCGCCCACCCACGTCACTGTGAAAGAAGCCCAGCAGTCAGCACAAGCGGGGTGTTGGTGGTGGGTGGCGGGGCTCCCTATGTATCAGCCACAGCCATGAGGCATGTAGTCGTTGTGACATGAATGACAAAAGGGGGTGTCTTGTACTGGAGGACAGACGGCACGGCATGCTGCTGCAACCATAGCTAGCCACTGGCGGCGGCCGGTGGTAGTGGAATGGCGCGCCCGCCTGGCGGGTCCTAGCTAGATCTAGGTGGCGACCAGCGTGACGGTGACCCGCTGCATTACGTCCTCGGAATAGATCGCGGGCCTGGATTGTTACAGCCACTGCAGACGGAGCGCAGCACTGGGTGCTGAGGACTCCCGCGCGCAGCAACACCCCGCGATGCGTGCCCAGGCAGTCTCCAGCCTCCAAGCTGCGATGCTGCCACCCACCATTGCACGCCGATGCACCGGAGCCCGCAGCGCCGCACCGGAGCCCGCCGGCCCAGCTGGCAGCAGCGGCACCGCCGCCGCCACGCTGCAGGCGCCAGCAACGACGCCGGCAGGGCTGGCCGCCGCGAGCGGGCCCCTGCGCACGACTGCCAAGCCGCGGCGCACAGCCGTGGTGCCACTGGCGGCAACCACTGATCAGTCTGCTGTGCCGGCCTCTGCTTCCGGGCCTCCAGAGCTGGTGAGTGGTGGGTGTGGTGGGCTGCCGCGCCGGGGCGTCTCCGCTGCCTGTCGGCATGCGTTTTGGCAGATTGCTCCAGCTATCGCCACCCTCTGGGTGTGCATCTGCTGCACACCCCATGCCGACGTGTGCGCCACCTGTCATTGGAGAGCACCCGCCCAGCTGCCCGATCTGTGTGGCCCCCCTGCGGGGTGGCCCGCTCATGGGTGCTGCCTGCCAGGCCACCTAATTGCTGCCACTCCCCAACCGTGCTGCCCGCCTGCTGCTGCCCTTGCTGCTTACATAGGCAGCCGCCCGCTGCTGCCCTTGCTGCTGACCTAGGCACCTATTTTGAAGGCATGGGCTCCGTTTCAATCCACACTTGCTGCAGGCCATCATGGCGCTCGACCCCAACCTGCAGGCCCACGAGGAGCACCTGCGGTACAGGTGGGGCTGGTGGCGCGGTACAAGCGATGTGCTGCGCTGTGCTGAGAGCTGCACGAGGAGCTGCATGCCCCTTCATGCCCAAGAGTGTGCTGTGCCATGTGCTGCTTGATTTCCTGGGTCAAGCCGCAGTGTTCCAGAGGGTGTTGAGCACCGAGGAGTTGTAGGGCACCCTAAACCACCCACATGTTGGGTTGGAGGCAACTGTTCCGCTAAACGCTTTGATCGGTGCGCCACGAGGGCAACAACAGTGCCATGCAACGTGCTGACCTGAGCAGTACCACGCTGTGCCCCCGCTGCCGCAGCTGAAACCAGTACCCTTCTGCCAGTACCCGTCTTATTTGCATGCTGTGCCCCTGCTGTGCTGCAGGTGGAACCAGTACCTCTCCACCAAGGCCTCCATCGAGCAGCACGAGGGCAGCGTGGCCGAGTTTGCACGGGGGTACGAGCGGTACGGCATCGTCCGTGACAAGGTGAGCGACGGGGTGTGTCCCCCCCCCACACCCCTGCATAGCGGTCAGGTGCGGGAGGCAGGCACCCGGCTGGCACCAGCCAGCACGCCCGCCCTCGCTGCCTGAACCCGCTGTGCTTGCCTGTGCTGCCACTTGTACCGCGAGGGGTGCCCCGGGGTGCGCGTGTGAGGCGCAGCTGTCATTTACCCAACCCCATTTGACACCTGCATGGGCGGCATGCTCTGCCACCTGTACCGCAGGGCGCCACAGTGTACCGCGAGTGGTGCCCTGGCGCGGTGGAGGCGCAGCTGATTGGCGACTTCAACAACTGGGAGGGGTCCAACATGGAGCGGGACGACTTTGGCACGTGGAGCATCCGCCTGCCCGATGGTGGGTGGCTGGGCGGCCTGGCAGGCTGGCTGCTTGGTAGCGCGGCAGCGCGTTCGTGCTGCGGGGTAGCACTGCGCCTGCAAGCCTGCCTTGCGTTGCGTTGCCCTGCGGTGGGTGGGTGGGTGGGTGGCGGCGCGGCAGCGCTGCGCCTGCAAGCTTTGCCCTGCGTCGCATTGCCGCCTGTCGGGCGGGTCGCAGTCGGCTGTGTGGGTGGGTGTGCGGGAGATGTGGGTGACTCGGGCATGTACCTGTGTGTACCAGTGTGTACCTGCCTGACAGCGCAGGCTAACAGCCGGCAGGGAACTACGCAATGCACCGGCATTCCACCCCGCAAGTCGCTCACAATTTTGATTGTGTCACTTGCTTGCCCTGTGGCCGCTGCAGGCCCCGACGGCAAGCCCGCCATCCCCCACGGCAGCCGCGTGAAGATCCGCATGCGTCACTCTGGCGGCTGGTGGCTGGACCGCATCCCCGCCTGGATCAAGTGGGCCACAAGTGAGCAAGAGGCAGGAGGCCTGTTTGCCCAGCACCAGCGGGGGCCTGTGTGCCTAGCGTAGCCAGTGAACTGACAGCCTGCGTGCCCACAGCCTGTGTGCTTCGCAAGCCACCCTGTGGCCGACGGAGAGGGAGGAGCGGTGCCTGGCCGCCTCGTCTCACATGAGGAAGTGGCCGGGACGGGAAAGGCAGTGGCACAGGTTCCCCACCGGCGGGTTGCTGCTGCATGCATCAAGCAGGCAAGCACTCCCATGCCGTGCAGTCCCCCAGGGGGTGATGGGCGCCAAGTACGACGGCATCCACTGGGACCCGCCCCCCTCAGAGCGCCACTCCTGGAGGCACAACCGCCCCGCCCGCCCCGAGTCGCTGCGCATCTACGAGGCACACGTGGGCATGAGCTCCGAGGAGGGCAGCGTCGCCACCTACACCTACTTCAAGGGTGGGTGGGTGCCCTCCTGCTGCTGCCGACTGGTGTGGTGGGCAGCTTTGAATCTTGTGGGGGTAGGGTGGTGCTGCCCAGTAGAGAGGCCCGCGTGGTCGTGTCTGAGCTCGGAGGAGGGCAGCGTCGCCTCCTACACCTACCTCAAGGGTGGGTTGGTGACCTGCTGATGCTTCTACGACAGTTTGGGGTGATAGCTTTGATTTGAGCAGTGTGGGGTGTGTGAGTGCTATGGGCCCATGTGGGCATGCGCTCGGAGGGCGATGGCGTGGCATGCTGCACCTACGTGAAAGCTTCGTTTTGGCGTGTGTGTGTGCCCTTCTGACCTGTCTTCCCCGCCCCGCAATGTGCTCCTTCTGCCCACCATCCCCCCGCTCCCTCATCCCTTCCCATCCCCCCCGCAGACAACGTGCTGCCCCGCATCCACGCCCTGGGCTACAACGTCATCCAGCTGATGGCAATCCAGGTGGGAGGGCGTGCTTATTGTAGTGGTGGCGATGGGTGGGGGGGTGCGGGTGGGAATGTGCATTCAAAGTATTCATGAGGTGTGGTTGGGAATGGGAGCGGGGGTGGAGGTGGGCAGCAGGTTCAATCTCACGCCTTCTGCTGTCTCATGTGTCACCTGCAGGAGCACGCCTACTACGGCTCCTTTGGCTACCATGTCACCAACCCCTTTGCCGTCAGCAGCAGATCAGGTGCATGCGTGTGAAGGAGTGGCTGGGGTGGGTGGGTGGGCGCCGCAGAGCAGTGTGGGTGGGGACACTTGGTTGAAAGGCGCCACCGAAGATCCGTCAGCCCCTAATCCCACTGGGCATCCCTGTTACACTCTTCTACCGAGTTCCCTGCTTTCAATATTAAAGGGAATTGCCTTCAACTGCCTGCGCGCTCTGTTCTAGTACAATGTTTTTGTAAAGTACCCACTATGTTTTTTGCTTCCAGGCACCCCCGAGGAGCTCAAGGCGCTGATTGACGAGGCCCACCGGCTGGGCATCAGCGTGCTGCTGGATGTGGTGCACTCACACATCTCATCCAACGCCGACGACGGGCTGGCGGGCTTCGGTGGGTGGCACGTCGATAAAACCTTGTGTTGACTTGTGGGTGACAGGGTGGTAGATGTGGGTGGGTGACTTTGCATATCCTGTCGACGCGGGTTGACTGCCTGGCGGGCGCTGGTGAGTGGCTGAGCGCAGGGGCGCCACTGCAGGGTCCCGGACCAACACTGCTTTCGGCAGAACCGCCGGCTGTCCGTCCTGTGCCCCACACAGCCAGCACCACTCTCGCCTCACCTTGCCTTGCCTCACGCCCTGCGCCCTGCTACTCGCTTCATCCCTCCCGCAGACATGGGGCAGCCTGAGGAAGCCAACTACTTCAAGCAGGTGCTGTGCTGCGCTGCGGCATGCTGTGGCGTGCTGCGCTACGGCATGCTGTGGCGTGCTGCGCTACGGCATGCTGTGGCGTGCTGCGTTGTGCTGTGCCGTGCTGCGGCGTGCTGTGTTGTGCTGCTGACGTGCTGCTGACGTTTTGTGTTGTGCTGTGCTGTGCTGCGCTGCTGCGGCATGCGTCGATGTGCTGTGGCATGCGGTGTGTGCGGCGCAGTGCCGTGCGTGCTGTATGTGCTGTGGTGCGCCTCTGCTGTGCCGAGCTGTGCTGAGCTGCGGCATGCTGTGCTGTGCTGTGCTGTAGCCATGCTTTCTGCCGCCTCCCACCTCCCGCACCCCCTCAACCCGCCCTGCCCCCATCCTCCTGCCCCTCCCTCCCTTGCCTCAGGGCGACGCCGGCTACCACCGCCAGTGGGACTCCCGCCTGCTCAACTACCGGGGCTACGAGACGCTGCGCTACCTGCTTTCCAACCTGCGCTACTGGATAGAGGAGATGAGGTGGGCTTGTGCTGCTTGCTGCTGGTGTGGTGGGCTAGGAGTGCCAACAAGGCGGCACCGTCGTATTCATGTATCGCTGCTGGGGGTCACAACTCGGAGGTGGACCACCCAATGCTGCGCGGCCCGCCCTCAACCCCACCGCCCTCACCCTCTTGCATTGCATCCTTGCTTTGTTCAAAGGTTTGATGGCTTCCGCTTCGACGGCGTCACCTCCATGCTGTACCACCACCACGGCATCGACGTCGGCTTCAGCGGCGGCTACCACGAGTACTTCAGCCCCGGTGGGTGGGGCTCATTACCCCCCATAGCGGTGTCCCCTCTCCTCACCCCCGAGCAGCACGGATGTGCATGCAGAGTCTACCTCTCAACCTGCCTCCCGCTCCCCTCCCCTCTGCCTCGCCCTGCCCCCCATACAACCACCAATGTGCATGCCATCGTGCACCTCTCAACCTGCCTCCCGCTCCCCGCCCCCTCCACTCTGGCCCCCTCCCCTCGCCCTGCCCCCATGCAACCACCAATGTGCATGCCATCGTGCACCTCTCAACCTGCCTCCCGCTCCCCGCCCCCTCCACTCTGGCCCCCTCCCCTCGCCCTGCCCCCATGCAACCACCAATGTGCATGCCATCGTGCACCTCTCAACCTGCCTCCCGCTCCCCACCCCTTCCTCTTACTGCCTCCCCTCCCCTGGCCCCCATGCAGCCACCAATGTCGATGCCATCGTCTACCTCATGCTGGCCAACGAGCTCATCCACGAACTGCTGCCCTCGGCCATCACCGTGGCAGAGGATGTGTCAGGTGGGAGGGGCGGTGGGTGGGTGTGAATCGCCTTGGGTTTTCCCCGTGCCGCAGGTTTCGCCGAGGTGCATCGTGTGCCGTGCAGCGTCCGAGAGAGGGCGCCGTGTGGCAGCGGGGCGGGCAGCGCTGCAGGGCTTCCCAGCGCCCCTCGCAGCGGCAGAAGAGCACCCGTCAGCAGCGTTATCAAGTGACCGGGCGGGGCAGCGGGGGCGTGCGCTGCTGGGCGTCGAGCGGCTCCGGTGCGCACCCAAATGCTGCGATCTTGCTGCAAGGAAGGCGTGGTGCAGCACAGGGAGTGCAACACTGCCGGTTTGTCTCCATGCACCCCCGCCCGCCTGCAGGCATGCCGGCGCTGTGCCGCCCGGTGTCGGAGGGCGGCGTGGGCTTTGACTACCGCCTGGCCATGGGTGAGGTCTGTTGATTACAGAGTGTTTGGTGTGCTGTCACTTTCACAGTGGTTGGTGCGTTGCGGGGCGGCAGTCTGGGCGGCACGGGTGTCGCCTCTCGGCATGGACGAGCCTCTGTAACAAGATGTGCGGGAAGCAGGCGCATGTGATTTTTGGCCACCGCCTGGGCGGGTGTGCGCCTGAACCGTGCATCTTACTTCCAACTTCACATCCTTCTCACCCCTGCCTGCCTCGCTCCCGGCCTCTTCTGAATCTGTACCACCACCCCCAGGCCTGCCCGACTACTGGATCGAGCTGCTGAAGCACGTCAAGGACGAGGAATGGAGGATGAGCGCGCTGGTGGGGCGCCTGTGCGACCGGTGAGCAGCGCGTGTGGGAGCAGCGATGTTGATGCTGGGATGTAGGTGGGGATGATGGAGCATCGACGGCTGTGTGAGTCAGCTGTGCAATCGGTGGGCAGAGAGGTTTGGAAGCAGCAGTGTGGATGGGATGCAGGGCGCGAGTGGTGGAGCAAGCGGCGGCCGTGCGGTTTTCACTGCACTGCTGACGTCAGCAAGTGCAGCCGGGACCTGAGGCCCTGGCATACCGCCCCGCCCCAGCGTGGGATGGGGAGGAGCCACTAGGTGCACAGTGCAGGCTGGTGGGGGGGCCCTCGGTACATGAGAAGACGATGTGCTGTGCACGCTGAGAGCGTCCCATGCACCCCCTGCCGCCAACTGAACTGCCCCCACCGTACCGCCACCCCCCGCAGGCGGTACACCGAGAAGACGATTGGGTATGCCGAGAGCCACGACCAGGCGCTGGTGGGCGACCAAACCGTGGGTGAGCTGCCTTTGTAGTTAAATTCCTACGTATCCCGTGTTTCCTTATTTGTAATTGGTGATTGTGGGTGATTGACTGTTGGCGCTTGCGTCTTGTGCGTGGGGCAGGGAGGTGGGGCTGGGGGGCATCCCACCGTGAGTGTGTGGGGCACAGGGGAGGTTGGCTGGGCCTTGTCTTGAACCGTTTGCCTTCCCTCTTTCCCCCCCTCCCTCCCATGCAGCCTTCCGCCTGATGGGCGCCGAAATGTACAGCGGCATGAGCGCGCTGCAGGAGGCCAACGGAGTGGTGGAGCGCGGCATCGCCCTGCACAAGATGATCCGCTCAGTCACCATGGTGAGACCTTGGCAGCCAGGGCGACCACTGCCAAATCGGGAACGAGCTGGGCCATCTCGCGTGCCTGCATCTCCCTTACCTCTACACACACGCGTCCTTTTTGCTTGCCGCACACTGCGTGCCCTGAACCTTCCCCTCACGCTGTCTCCCTCTCCGTCCCTCCCCCCGCCAGGCGCTGGGCGGCGAGGGCTACCTCAACTCAACCTGCCCCTCACGCTGCCTCCCTCTCCCCCTCCCCTTCCACCTTGGCAGGCGTTCGGCGGCGAGGGCTACCTCAACCACACCTGCCCCTCACGCTGCCGCTGCCTCCCTCACTCCCCTTCCACCTTGGCAGGCGCTGGGCGGCGAGGGCTACCTCAACTTCATGGGCAACGAGTTTGGGCACCCCGAGTGGCTGGACTTCCCCCGCGAGGGCAACGACTGGTCGTACCACTACTGCCGGCGGCAGTGGAGCCTGGTGGACACCGACCACCTGCGCTACAAGTGAGGGTCGACCTGCTTGGGCCATTGCGGGTGGTCTGCTCTTGCAGTTTGGGGTTGGAGGGCTGGGGAGCTGCCTGCTTGCCGCCACCCATGCTCTCTTCTTAGGCCCTGTCAAGCCACTCAGAACCCCTCCCTCCCTTGATCCCGCCCTTTGCATCTCTTCCACACACCCCACCCCCCTCCGCCCCCAGGTTCCTCAACAACTGGGACGCCGCCTCGCTGGCGCTGGACGACCGCTACCAGTTCATTTCATCCTCCTGGCAGTGGGCCACACTGATCGACGACGAGAAGCAGGTGATAAAGAAACGCATCAGATTCTTGTTTGGATAAAGCAAATACTGGGGTGTGGGTTTCTGTACCTGTAGGTCAGGCGGGCCACTCCTCACGTGCTGTGCATGCTATGTGTTTGGCGCTGGCAAGTGCCGTGCGAGGGCCATGTCGTGCCGCGCTGTGCTGTGCCCGCAGGGCACGTGCAGGCGGTGGCGGAGCGTACAGGCACATTTGTTGTGTGCGTCATGCCCCGCATGTCCTGTGTGCACCTAAGTGTGGCGAGTATGTCCTCGTGGTGCCGTGCGCAAGTGCTGGTGGGGGAAGGCGGCTCTTTGGTCGGAGTGCCTCTGCTTCCCTGCTGTGCCGCGCCATGACCTGCCATGCTGTGCCTGCTGTGCCGTGCCATGAACCTGCCACGATGTGCCTGCTGTGCCGTGCCATGTCGTGTCACGCTCTGCTTTCTGTACCGTGCCCTGACATGCCATGCTGTGCCTGCTGTGCCATGCCCTGACATGCCATGCTGTGCCTGCTGTGCCATGCCATGACATGCCACGCTGTGCCTGCTGTGCCCTTCGGTCCAGGTGCTGGTGGCGGAGCGCGGCCCCCTGGTCTGGGTCTTCAACTTCTCGCCCTTCAACAACTACGAGGGCCTGGAGGTGGGTGCCAGTTGTCGAAGTGAACCTATTGTGAATGGGGGACTTGAATGGGGGAACTTGTGGCAGGTTTGGGGGGCTCTATTCCCACCCATGTGTGCTTGCTGTGCCCCTCGTCTGCTGCGTTTGCTCGGCTGCAGGCGCCTGTTATCAAGCCGGGCAAGCACCAGTGGTGCTGGTCTCCCATGCCTGCCCTTTCTTACCGTGCCGCTGCATCATTTGCTGCTTGCCCACCCACAGGTGCCCGTCCCGGAGCCGGGCATCGCATGGTGCCGAACTCGAATGCCTGCCCTTTACCTTGCTGCTAATCGCTGTTTGCTACGCCCTCTGTGTCCGTCCGCCCGCAGGTGCCTGTGCCCGAGCCGGGCAAGTACCGCGTGGTGCTGGACTCGGATGCCTTTGAGTTTGGTGGCAAGGGCCGGGTGGGGCACGACGTGGACCACTTCTCCACGGTGAGTGCATGTTTAAATTGTGCTCGACCATGGTTGACTAACTCGGTCGTTGTTCAGCGGTTAATGGGGGTGTGGGGCGGGGCAAGATGGGGGCCCATGCCTGGTGTGATGCCTGCGCAGGCCAGCAGCTTCTGCACACAGCTGGGCTACCTCCTGTCCCGCCTGCCTATCCCGGGCCGCCGTCCACACACCACTACACACTTTTATGTGTCCCACTTGCCCGCCCGCCTCTCCACTGCCGCAGCCCGTCGGCACGGAGGAGGACCCCTCCGCCCTTTCCAACCCCGGCAACCAACCTACTAAAACGATACACGTTCCCATTTCCTCACCCCCTCATCTGCTGCAGCCGGCGGGCACCGAGGAGGACCCCTCCGCCCTCTTCTGCAACCGCGGCCAGTTCATGCCCGTCCTCTCCCCCTCCCGCACCGTGGTGGTGTACAAGAAGGTGGACGAAGCCGAGGAGGCGCGCATGCAGGCGGCGGGCGGTGGCCGCGGGGCAAACGGCGGCCGCAGGGCGTGATTGGACCCGCTCTGGCCCTCATCTCTGACAGAGAAGCGTTCCTAATGCCTGGCAGCCGGCGCCGTGCTCACCGCCTGTTAGGCCTGTTTGCTGCCTGTGCAGCGGTGCCAGGCACCCCACTGTCATCAGGCCCCGACTGCGGCGTGAGCCCGCCATTTGACTGTGCACAGCTCCCGTTGGGTCGTGCCTGGCGCCCATTGCTGCCAGGCGCCGCTGCCCCCTCTGTTCTCTACCCTCTGCCTCTGCACACCCTTCCTCCCCCAACCTCGTCAGCCTGCACGCCCACGTGCATTTCATTCCCCTGTGCCTTTAGCCGCCTGCCAGCCTGGCGCAACCTGCGCTCTTCTCTGAGCTGACTAACCCAAACCCCCGCTGGCGCACCCCCTCCGCCCTCGGCTGCACCCGCTTCTGTTCAAGCTGCCCTGCACCGGCACATTTTGACCCCCAACCCCTCCTCCTGTTGCATTCCTCTCCCCACCTCCCCCTGTTGCATTCCTGCGAGTGAGCCTGTCAGCATTACATCCCGGGGAGCCTGGTCCCCCGTGCTTGTGCAATTCATTCCGCCGGCGGCGCTTGTGTGATACCTTGACCCTATGCCGGCAGGAAACCCATGTGTGCCCCGCTTCCCTCCTGTCTGCAAGATACTTAAAGTATGTAAGCTCCCATCTTGATGTCAGGGAGGCACGGGGCATGCGCCAGCATGGCACTCAGGCGGAGGTGAACTTGGTGACGGCCTTGGTGCCCTCGCTCACAGCGTGCTTGGCCAGCTCCCCGGGCAGCACCAGGCGCACGGCGGTCTGGATCTCGCGGGAGGTCAGGGTGGGCTTCTTGTTCACGCGGCTCAGCTGGCAGCGGGGCAGGGGAGGGTGGAAGGGAGGCAGGTGCGGAGGTGAGGTGGCAAGGTTTGCGTGAGCGCATGTGCAACGTGCTGTTCAGGCGGATACAGCTGCCCATGCAAGCACCTGGGCTAGGGCCTCCCTGCCCACGGCACTGCCCAGATGTCAGATTTCACACCACCACACACACGCGCCCCTCACCTGCGCCGCCGTAGTGGCAATCTTCTCAAACTGGTCTGCACGGGGTCGGCACGCGAGCGGGGGTGAGAGATCAGGGGGCGCGGCAGGGGCAGTGAGGAACGGACCCAGGCACAGCGAGTGGCAGCGACGGCCCCCCGAGTAGCGCCACGCTTGGTTGACGGTGCACACAATGCACATGCTGCACACGCAGGTGAAGCGCAGTTCACCCTTGATGTCAGCCTCAATCCCCCTTGCCAGCTGCCCTCCCGATCCTGCCTGCCTGCAATACTGCCTGCTCCCCCCCCAAACACCCGGCTGCACTGGGCAGACCAGCTCTCGGTGGAGTGCTGCCCGCCAGCCCTCCCTGCCTGCCTCCCTGCAAACACACACACGCACACCTGTGATGAAGGAGTTGAGGATGGCCATGGACTTGGAGGAGATGCCGGTGTCGGGGTGCACCTGCGGGCGGGGCGGGGCGGGCGAGGAGAGGGCGTGGTCAGTCGGCAAGGAACAAAGCGCAACAGAGGCGGCAGCGCAGCCAGGCAGCCAGGCAGCCAGGCAGCAAAGCCTTGTGCCCGGCCAGGTCGGACAGATCAGAGCACCGTAAAACCCTCCAACACGTCTTATATATTCTTTTATATATATTATTATATATATGTTCACTTACCTGTTTGAGCACCTTGAAGATGTAGATCTGCTGGACAGCAGCAGCAAGGGGAGGGGGGCGGAAGGGGTTGGGTCAAAGGAGGCCCCTTTCCATGATAGACATCGGCGGCAGCCCCTGGGTGCACGCAGCCGGCGGCAGTGTGAAAGGCAACTGCCCGGCAGGTTGCACGGGGCGCCCCGCTGTCGCCCCCTGCAGTGCGTCCCTTGCACAGCTGCGCCACGCGCCCGGCGACTTGAAGAGCTGCCATCCCCACAATGCTGCGACATCCTTCCTCCTTGCCAGGGGGACACGTGGCGCTCCACTGCCAGGTTGGTGCATTGCAACAGCCTGTGCCCCGCTGGACAGTGCCTGCGCACTGCCTGATCAGGCCGGCAGGCAGGCAGCGCACCTTGTAGGATTCGACCCCCTTGGGCGTGCGCTTCCCCTTGCCCTTCCCCCCCTTTGCCTTCTTCTCGCCCTCCGCGGCGGGCGCCTTCTCCGCCTTGGCAGGCGACTTGCCTGCTGGGGGCAGGGGCAGGAGGAGCAGGAAGAGGCGTGGGGACGGCGGGCGGGCGGGCGTGAGTGGCGGCAGCAAGGACGTGCGAGGGTAAGGCATGGCAGGTAGGGCTGCGCTGACTGCAGTGTTGCACAGGACGTGTGCGTGAACAAATGAAGGGCAGGGGACACATCTCCAGGTGTCAACAAGCGTGCCGCCGCTGCCGAGCGCGCCGCCCCGCCGGCGCCCGCACAGGTGAGGGGCCCGCTTCCGAGCGGCGGACCCTCGGCGCCGCAGGTGGCAGCCCTAGCATCCCAATTAGACGCAACCGGCGCCCGTCGAGCGCCCCGCGGCTGATGGAGCGGAGCCCCGCGGTTCACTCCCAAACCTCCGCACCTCCGGACTTCTTGGGCGCCATGGTGGGCAGTGGTGGCACGCGGTGGTGTGGCACGTGCGCCAAAGGGGGGCAGGAAGACAGATCAGCGAAGATCAAGCACGAAGTGCCAGGTCAGCATTGTCCGCCGCTGCCGGCCGCAGGTGTGCAGGGGCACACCAGGCTTTGGGCAGGCAGGGACATGAAATCTAATTTACATCAAAGGTAGGTCAAATTGGTTCGAATGCTAGCCCTGGCGGGGGCGCACGCCCACAAGTCCTGACGCTACGCCTGTGGAAGGGAGGGCGGCAGGCACCATGCAGCGGGCCCTCTGTTGAGCTGGCGGTGCACCATTTCTCTCCTCTCCTCGTCCTATCCGTGCTTCATTTAGCCTTGCACCATAGAGCATCCACCATGAGCTTCGAGATCAGCGAATCCTCGGTCCTGAAGCTGAGCAGCTGGGCAGCTGGAGGCGCCGCTGCCGCCATGCTGCTGGCCCCTGACAAGTTCCAAGACGCCTTTTATGAGCAGGTGCGGCGCCAACTGCGGCTGGCTGGGTGTCCGAGGCGGGCCATGCACCTATTGTCGCCTCGAAGGTAGCCAGCGGAGGTGGGCCCTCCCAGGGGGCTCCCTCGGCCCGAGGGCCACCCCTCGAGAGAATCGACCGACGAAGGATCCGTCCCTGGCTAGCTCGAGCACTGGCCTGACCACACCCGACGTGCAAGAGGCTGGAATGTTGTCAGTTCCGTCGTTTGCAGCGCAGCGCCTAGCGGCGGCGGCGCCCAGCCCCTCCTAGCTGCATCCTTCCAGCGATCAAGCATAGCTGCAGCGCGTTGTGCCGACCCTGCGTGCCTTGCACATGCATGTGCCTGGCCCGTCACTCAACCACTGTGTGTGTGTTCTCCTTGCCCCCTGGCTCCCCCATGCTGGGCGCAGAGCGTCCCGCGTGCCAGCCTGTCGGTGACGCGCCACCACGGCATCGCCCTAGCTGGGCTGGCAGGTCGGGCATGTGGCGTTCGCCTGCAGGGCAGCAAGCGCAGGCTGATCGGTGCCCCCTGAAGTCAGCATGGCTGTGGCTTGGTGCCACTTGTGCCTTCAAGCCAGCGCTCATTCCAGCCCCTTGCATAACCATCTTCTTCTCTGTTGCCGTGGCAGGGCTGCTGGCTGCGGCGGTGCCTGCCGACCGCACCACCCAGCGTGGCGCGCTGGGGGTCGCCGGCGCCACCTGGCTGGCCTCTGGGATGCTCAACATCCAGGAGACAGCCGACGGCCAGACGGTGAGCAAGCCACACACTCCAAAGGCACGCAATTATGCATTTACGTACGCTGGCAGCCCCCAGCTCCCAAAAACACACAGCAGTCCTTCCCACACAACTGCCCCGCACAACTTCCCCCAACCCTGACCAACTGGCGCAGAAGAAGAACACGTACGGCATGGCTGCCGTGAACTGCGCGCTGGGCGCGCTGTGCCTGTGGAAGGCGTACTCTGGCAACAACGGCGGCGGGCGCAGGGCTGAATGAAGGAGGGTCACCTGTGGAGGGCTTAGGAGGGCGCAGGGTGGCGATGGCGGGCAGACGCAATGCAGCGGCTGCCTAAATGAAAGTGCTGTGTTGGTTGGAGGGGGGGGGCTTCTTGGGCCAATGCCAGAGCGCCCTGGCGGGGCAGCGCATCATGTGCCCAGCACCCTGCTGCATTCACGTGTCTTCACGAACAGGAGCTGCCTGTGCCCACGCTGGCAGTAGTCACATATTTTCAACACCCCTCGAATCGCTTTCTGTACATTACCTTGCTGCATCATGCAAAGCAGTGCAAGCATTGACGGTCTGTACACGAGGGGCACTGGCAGGGCAGGGTGAAAATTGGGCAGCACAGGTCTGGCAGGACAGGGCAGGCACATCACAGGCGGACCAGGCAGGCAGTAAGGAATTTGGAACAGATGAGAAGGGGATGGTTGGGGCAGTTGGAGTCAGAGGATGCCCATAGCAGGGGAGACGTGCCAAAATTGAAGGTAGATCAAAATTGTGTCACAGGTGTGTTCATAGGGTGGACAGGCAGTTGAGGCAGCCCTGCGGGAAGCCGGGTAAGCTCACTGGTTCAGCCAGCACCTGCCATTGTGTGGGGACACGGGTGGGCGCTCACAGCATGCAGCAGGGCTCCCCTCCCCATGCCGAGTCGTAGGTCCACGCCTTGCCGCTGCTCCTGCCCTGGCCCAGGCGGATCCCCAGCGTCACCTGCCTGCACAGGGCAGCAGGCACAGCAAGCACGGCTGGTGGTTGCACCAGAGGACCCTTTGAGACGACTCGACCAACTAGGCGGACTAGGAGCCAGCGAGGCTCAATAACGGCGGCAGCCAGTTGCTGCAGTCTTGGTGGCACAGGTGTGCGCTACTCTGTACAGCCCCCCCCCCCCATGCATGCCATCAAGCAGGCAAGCACGTGTGGGGCCCCAGCCATTTGCATCACACTTGCACCCATTCAACATTCGAAACACACGCACCCGCGGCGTGCCGTGGCGACGTGGAGCACCTCGGTGGCGTAGGAGAGCGCGGAGGCCAGGTCGGGTGTGGGCCGCCCGTGGTGGAAGAGGGGCATGCCTCCCAGGGAGACTGCATGCATGGTGGCGATCATTTGATGAGCTAAGTTGGCGAGAAAGCAAGTGGGGGTTCTGATCGGGTGCATGTGTTGCATGTGGACAGCATGGGAAGCTTCTGTGCGGGCAGGGTGCCCGGTGCCCTCCCCGGGCGCCGCCCCCCAACCTGCATGCCCACTCATGGAACGGCTGCACAGGCGGCCCGACTGCGCACCTGCCAGGTCGGATGGCCAGAATGGCACGCCAGAGGAGCTGCAGAGGAGGGGATGGGGTGGGGCGCAGGTGAGTGAGGGCAGGGTGGGGCGAGGTGGCGCAGCCCGGCAAGTGAACAGCTGGGTACAGGGCGGACGGGTGCCGCCAGCCCACACGCCCCTGTGCACAGGTGCCCGCCAGGCTCCCTTGCCAGCGGGCCGGTTCTGCTCATCCAGTGGGGCGGCAGCAGAAAAAGCCAGCGGGCTTCCACGTGAGCACACGTGGACCCGACTCACCCCAAAGCGCACACGATCCCCGCCCAGTCGGGGCGGCAGCAGGAGATGTCGGCGCGCACGCGGCTGCTGCGTGCCACAGCCAGTGCGGCCTGGCGGGCTGCTGCAGGGCACTCTGCGCCGGTGACGTCCACCTCGATCAGGCAGGAGGCGGCGGGGCCGTCCCAGGCGACTGCAAGGGAGGGAGTGAAAGGCAGAGAGAAGGGGGGGAGCAAGGGCAGAGGGCATGACCCTGACATTCACTGAGGGACAGGAGAACCACACACACTCCCATTGTGTGCCACTGCTACCCTACCGTGGCCACCCACTCACCAGCCGTGGCCAGACCCTCCCAGCTCAGCATGCTCTACACTATGAAACCCACTCACTGGCCTCGGCCAGCCCTCCGCCACTCTTCATGCTCTACACTATGATACACTGTGACCCCCACTCACCGGCCTTGGCCAGCCCCGTCATGAGCGCCTCCAGTGCCGCCTCCAGTCGGTGCGCCGCCGCCCCGCTGGGCTCGCGCACCACCGGGTTCCCTGCCGCCCCGTTGGCCAGGCCCAGCACGCTGTCGTTGAGGCAGTCGCCTGCGCAGAGGGCCAGCTGGCCAAAGCTGGCGGCGGCGGCGCGGGAGATCATGGCGCGGAAGAGGTCGGGGTCCACGGCTGCGTCTGTGGTGATGACTGCCTGTGCAGGCGGGTGGGGAGGGGGGAAGGGGTGAAGATAAGGCAGGCACGGGAGTGAGGACATGGCTGGGGACGAGGTTAGGGTGGACCGCGGCCTGGGCTGTGACCGCGGCCTGCACAATACTACTGTAGTACATGAGGTCAGGGATGGAAGAGGCGAGGGTTCCAGTGGGTTGAATGAGGTCTATGGGTTGGCTGCAATGGGTTGGTAGTTCGGGACACACGGAGGGAGAGAGGCACCGGCCTGCGATGCCGACGGAAGGGCCTTCAACAGGGTCCAGTCAGCAATAAAATGGAAGGCAGAGAGGTGGCTTTAAGGTGGCTGCGGGTGGGGTGGGGTGTGAGTGCAGGCTAGAGGAACGCAGCAGGGGCGGCAAAGGGCAGCACGAGAGCGTGTATTGCCAGCGCAACGTGATCGCTGGCCGCCAGGCGTCTGCAACAACCCCACCCTCATCATCCCCTCAACCCCTGCACCCACCTGGACGCCGCTGACAGAGGCATGCGCCATGCCACCCAGCCTCAGGGAGCAGTTGCCACCAAGGGAGACCTGTGCAGCGGCCATGGTGGTGGAAGGTGGGGTTGATGAGCGGAGTGAGGGAGCGGGATTGGTAGAGGGGGAGGGAAGCCAGCCGGGCAGGGCAGGCACCGGCACAGGCATGCGCAGAGGGCAGCTGCCGTCATGGCAGGCAGCAGCCCCACCCCAGCAGGCACAAAGGGGGCAGCACTGGGCACCCAGGGTGCACCTGCCACGTGTTGCGCTAACCGCTGCATAAACAGCCCACCCACCCTGGTCCCTACCTCCAGCGCCGCCTCCTTGGTTGTCGTGTCGCCAGACGTCATAGCACAGGCCGCGTGGTAGGCGCCCTCAGCACCCGCCTCCAGCTGGGCTGCCAGCGTGGGCAGCGCGGGCAGCAGGCGGTCCAGGTGCACCCGCTCGCCCAGCGCGCCTGCAGACTGCAGCAGCACCTGCGATGGGGGTGGGGAAGTTTCACGGATGTTAGCCGAGGTTGGGGGTGGTTGGGGTGCGCTGGGAGTTGTTCAAAATGCTGCAAGCAGGCGTGTCAGATGGCATGTCCTCGCGGCGATGAAGGCCGGCCCCGCGCTGCAACCACAAACATCGGGCATGTGAAGCATGGCAGTAGCAGAGGGGCAAAGTGATAGGCACGCAGCAACAGCTGAGCAGCACCGCCCAGCAGTGGCTTGCCTGCTCTGGGTCAATCCAGGCACCCAGCGCCAGAGCAGTGGCTGCGCAGGCGCTGTGAGCGTCCAGCTGCCCTTCATGCCCTGCAGAGTTGCACCGAATGATACAAATGCACGAGATTAACGGCACGGGGGCGGCATTGCAAGCGCAAGCACATTGTGTCGGTGTGCAGCAGGAGGCGAGGAGGCACTCAGGGGCTTCGCCTTGGCTGGATGTGGCAGCACCACTTGCCAGACGGCAGCACCCACTTGCGGTTGGCAAGCTCCCTGCCCCGCCCCGTGACTCACCTGTGCCAATGTTGGCCTGCCCATGGTGCATCAGCACGGCGCGTGCGTGCTGGGAGTGGAAGACTGCCTCCCGGGTGTGAGCCACCGAGGCGCCGGCCAGGGGGTTGGAGGTCAGGGCGGCGGCTGACACGGCGGGGCAGTTGCTGAGCAGCAGCGCCACGTCGGCGCGGTGGCTGTCGCTGCGCAGGCCAGCGTGCAGGCCTGCAAAGGGAAAGAGTACAAAAAATGGTTGAAGGTCGATGGGGGCAGGGCAGAGTGGCAACGCCGGCAGGGAAGGAGGGTGCAAAAGGCGGTGGGTGCAAGGCCGGTGGCGGCGGCACTGGCGACTAGCGGCGGCGGCACCTTGGGCGCTGAAGCCAAGCGGGGCGCAGATTGAGCCAGGGACCTCCGTCCACGGGCCGTGGGGCATGATGTGCAGCGCGTGCACGATGTGCGGGACATCAAACTTCTCAGCCTCATAGGCAGCGGCGGGGGGCGGGGTCAGCGGGGCCGGCGGCGCAGTCAGAGCGGCAGTTGCGGCGGCCGCGGCCGCGACAGGGGCTGCTTCCCTGCCCCGGCGCGCTGCAGCACACACCACCTGCATACAATTGGGGTCAGGAGGAGGGGTCCGTTGCTGTGCGCTGCCGACCACAGGTCGACCAGGTTGCGTTTGACTTGGTGGCGGTCCTCCCGCAGCAGGCTCTCGCTCAAGCGAGCCGAGGCATTTACGGCGATGTACCTGGGGCCGTTCTGCAGCTCCTGGGCGCCGCAGCGGGGCCGAGGGCAGCGCCCGGCTGGTGGCTGGTGAGCTACATAGCACGGCCATCGTGGGGCTGCCCCTGGATGGGAGGGACCGAGATTG
Organism: Micractinium sp. NFX-FRZ; assembly: GCA_029339195.1. Classification (NCBI taxonomy): domain Eukaryota; kingdom Viridiplantae; phylum Chlorophyta; class Trebouxiophyceae; order Chlorellales; family Chlorellaceae; genus Micractinium; species Micractinium sp. NFX-FRZ. The sequence continues at coordinate 134,936 of JAPTJF010000090.1, read as the reverse complement.
CTTTGGTTGCGATGCGGAATTGAACAGCGCACCGGGAAGCTCACCTTGCGTCGCTTGGCAATGGCCGCTGCCAGGCGGGCATCAGCCAGCAAGGCGGGAGCTTCATGCAAGTGTTGCGCCTGCTGTTCTACAGTAGCATCTGCTTACAGGCATCCTTCATTCATGATTCGTTCGCATACAGGCCTGGGTCTTGTCAAAAACGATCTGCGCGCCCGCACACCTTCTTGTCTGTTCTCTGCTGGGTGCTGCGCTCAGCCTGCAACCTGGCGAGCGGCAACGCCTTCAATTCAAAAACGCAGAACAGGCTGCTTGCACCCTTAAAAATGTCAAGGAATATTTTGACATTCGATTCAGCTGTATTCCATACAGATAACAAAAGAAAAGGCAAACCCACACAGCGCAGAAGCCGCATCGCGCCCCAAGCGCCTTGCACGCCCGCTTGTGCCGCGCCCACGCCTGCTTGCTGCACGCCGGGCTGCAGAACCGCTCCGTGCGATACATACTGCAACGTTCGTCGCTCGCTGCCGCCTCACTCACAACGGCCACGCTGCCGCAGCAGGGGTTTGCTCACCACCTGCAGTACGCCAGCGCATGCGCCTGCCGTACCACCAGCTTCTGTGCTCAGCGCCCACAGGGTGATGCCGCCGCTGCTGCGGCTGCTGGTCCGATGCTTGCTGCCCCCCGCAGAAGTGCATTGGCGTAGCACCAAAGGACGCGTCACCTGTCTTGCTGCGCTGCACGTTGCCCGCTGGCTTCAGACCTGCCTCGACAGCTGGCAGGTGCGTAGCCATGCCAAAACATGGGAGCAACCCTTTGGCCGCAACTTCAAATCATGCGATCCAAGGGCGAGAAAGCTGGCAGCCTGCTGAGCACCCGCCTGGCTCACCCTGCCGCCCCTCTTACCTCCCCTTCCCTGCTGACAATGCACCTTATCTCACAACCTGCCGGCATCCAGGGCTGAGTGCACATCAATCTGCTCGCAAGGCATCTCTGCTGACAGTCTCATCAGTCCTTTGGCTGCCAGTCCGCGCTCCCGCCTGCCTGCCCGCCTCTGGCCGCCTGCTTGCCTGGGTTTGCCTACCCACAATTGCATCCGACCAACAATAGCAAGGCTCCTGATGCCCAGCCTGGTTGCCAGCCTGGACCGCTGCAGCTGCCACAGTTCCGCGTGGGCCTGCCACGTGCAAGCCCTGGCGGTGGCGCCGTGCTGTGTCAGGCGGGAGGGGACGAGGATATTCACTCAGACGAGGATATTCACTCGCGCACATGGCTGTGCGAAGCTGTTCCGCATGGCTGCCTCCTCCGCATGGCTGCCAGGCAGGAGCAGGCCAGACGGGCGGCAGCTGGCGCGCTGGCGCCAGGTTGGCGGTAGATGCTAAGAGTTGATGGCCATATGGGCGGGCGCCACAAGGGCTGACATCATTCCTATCACCGACTCACATCACATGTTGCGCTCCATCATGTGCGCGGCGGCAGGCGCCCTCCCTGGCGCCCTCCCTGGCGCCGCGTTGCAGAGTGCTCTGCGCATTCCTGGAGTCGCAATCCTGGGAGCCGCGTCATGTACAGTAAGAACAGGGGCGTGCAGGGAGGAGGCGGCCGCTGCCAAACCCTGACACCAGCATCTGCAGGCTTGAAACTGGCTGCCCCCTGCCCCCCCGCAGCTGCCGATCCGTGCCATCGCGTCCGATTCCAGCTGCGCAGGGGAGCCCAAAGGTAAGCGGGGGCGTGCCGTTTTTGAGCCACCCATTGCGTGTCGGCGCCGCCACCAGTGTCGGCGCCAGCGGCAACACAGCCTGCCTGTAGCTGGCGCTTGCTTCAATAAATGTAAGCATCAGTGACACGTTATCACCATCGGCCTGCTGCAGGCACCAGCAACGTCAATGAAGGGCTGGACGCCGCACGCAAGCGCCTGCTGGAGAGCATGCCAACGGCAGCGGAGGAGCTGAAGTGGCGCCGGGCCGAAAAGGAGCTGCGGGATAAAGAGGAGTGGTGGCTGAAGCGCTGCTTGGAGCTTGAGAAGGAGGGTGAGTGGGAGGTGAAAACAGGAGCTGCAAACAAGACATGGAGGGATGGCGGTCATAGTGGCGGCATGGCTCAGGCGTGTGGAAGTGCCTGCTGGGCGCGGCGGCTCCCTGCCCGTGCGGCTCCTCGCCAGCACAACACCCCGCCATGCACGCTGCCAGCTCGCTGAGCCACCCGCCTCCCTGCTCCGCCTGCAGGCGACTTGGTGAAGCTGGAAGACACGTACAAGTCATGGAAGTCGTGCCGGGATGAGCTGGACATGTATGAGCGGAACCCGCGCCGCTGGCTCAGGAGGCACGGCGGGTACACCGGCTTGGAGATGACCCTGGCGGATAAGGCGGCGAACTTCATGGAGGCCACGTGGCCGGTCTATGCATGCTTTGGCGCATGCGGGATGCTTGCACACTTGGCCTATACCAGTTGACGGGCCGGCCCGCTGCCCTCGCCCCAGGACGGCAGCGCTGTGCCCTGGCGCGTTGCGCTGGCATCCTGTTGCTGCGCTGCCCGGCTGGTGTTATGTTACGATGCTGATGTAACTGATGTAAACGGTGGAACGAGCCACAAAAAGGACGGATGTAAAGGAGGGTGCAAGGAAAACGTTGAAGTGTTGGCCACACTGACACCGGCAGCTGCGCCTGCCCGCGACGCATGCATTCAAAAGTTTGGAGCCGCATGCTTGCAAAAGTGCACATTTGGGGGCTCAATTACAGCAAGTGCAACCGTGTTCTGCCAGATATGGCAGGACAGGCTTGCCACATCGTGATTTCCCGTAACTTAGGGTTGGGTGGGTTGTGCCTGCTTGCAGCCTGGGGTACAATGCCTCCCCGATCTGTCATAACGAAAGAGATACACTACTTTCATAGCGCACGACGCACAGAAGCACATTTACGCACTTGCAGCGCCCAGCAGCTGGCACGCCCACTTGTGCTGCGCCCACTCCTGCTTGCTGCACGCCAGGCTGCAGAACCGCACCGTGCGGCACCCGCTGCAACGCTTGCCCTTTGCCGCTACCGCCTCGCTCGCGCCCGCCAGGCTGCTGCAGCGGGGGTTGGCGCACCCTCTGCAGCACGCCAGCGCGTGCGCCCGCCGTACCGCCAGCTCTTGTGCTTCGGTGCCCACAGCGTGACGCCGCCGCTGCTGCACCCGCTGGCCCGAGGCTGCCTGCCCCCTCAAAAGGGCGGTGGCGTAGCGGTTGAGGCTGTCCAGCGCTGCCTTGCTGCGCTGCACGTCGCCTGTTGGCTGCAGGCTTGCCAAGCGGTCTGCCATGACAGCTGGCAGGTGCGGCGCCAGCTGGCGCAGCAGGGTGCACAGCGTGCTGGTCAACAGCCGCACCTGCAGCAGAAGGCGGGGGCTCGGGAAGCACGGTGACTACAAAAAGTGCAAGCGAGGGGCTCTGACAGGCTTGCGCAGCAGCACAAGGCACCCGACTTGTCAGTCACTACGGCTGGCAGGCTGGCTGTGCCCACCTCCTGCGTCCGCCGCCGTCCATCAAGCAGCACGACGCCAGCTCGGCTCAGCGCGCCCAGCAGCATGCTGTGGTCTGCCAGCCTGGCAGCCAGGCGCGGTTCCAGCCCTATGGCACGCTGCAGCATGCGCAGCGCCGCTTCACACTGCTCAAAGGCGTCGCCAATGCCCAGGGTGCCCGGTGTTGCACGGGCTCCCAACGCAGCCTGCTGGTCCTGCATCAGGGTCGGGCGACAGCTGGCTGGGTGATGGTGCCGGCGGATGGTACTGCAGCCCACCTTACGGCGGAAGAGGCGAGAAGGCGCGCCTTAAACAGGCCTGCCCTCCTCGCACCCTCATTGCGCCAGCACACCAAGCATTGCTGCCCCCCAGCCCGCGCACCTCGAGTGCCATGACCGCCAGGTCAGCCAGCACCCGTGGGGTGTCCACCCCAGCGGCAGCCGCAACGTCCCCATCGCCGCCGCCGGGCCCCAGCAGCTGCCGCCAAAGCGGCGCTAGCATTGCCTCTCTGAGCAGCGCTGCCAGCAGGTTGCAGCTCTCCCCGCCCTCGGCCAGGCCGAGCGTGCTGCTCCCTGCTGAGGAGGTGGCAGCCAGGAAGAGCAGCGTGCCGCACTCCAGCTGCCTGCACGGGGCATACTGGGACGTGATGTGATGTGAGAGGATGCATGCAAACGCAGGCATGACCACACGTGATGGGCTGCCGGTTCAGCATAAGCTGTGGGCTTCGCTTCAACACAGCACAGCCCCAATTGCCAGCGGACTCACTGCCCCGCCCCACCTGACTGCTTGGTCACGCTGGTTGCCAGCTGGCGAAGCCTCCAACCGCTGGCATTGAAGCAAGTGGAACGTGAGCATTGCGGCGTGAAGGGCCGAGCTAAGCAGAGGGAGCAAGCCGGCGGACGCTGTCGGTGCAAAGACCTCGCCTGCGGCCGAGCCGCCAGCGCTGCTGGTGTGCTGCATGCTGGCAGCTGCTGCATGTGCACCATGGGTGCAGCGACAGGCGGTGGCAAGCGCGGCGAACGCTGCGGCGGCAGCCTCCGCGCTTGCCACTGCAACGGGTGGCGCACGCAGCATTGTGGCCGCCAACTCCAGCGCCGTCTCCCCCAGCAAACACACTGCACAGTGGGAATTTGAGGCGCCCCCTGCTGCCGCAGCCACCTGTCCTGCATCGCGCCAGCCGCTGTCGTCCGCTGCGCGCTCCGCCGGCTGTGCCGGCCCCAGCGCCGACAGGCGCAGCAGTGCCTCGGCAGCCCGCAGCGCCGCTGCCGCTGAGCTGGCGTCCAGAGGCTCCTCCCACATGGGCGTATCTGCCAAGCATTGGAAGGCGATGACCCAGGAGCCCAGCAGGCTGCACCAGAGTGCGCCTTCCAGCGGGCGCCAGCACAGCGTGCCAAAGCTGCCGTCGTCTGCTGCCTCGCCATCCCCGCAGCAACTGTCGCTGTCGCTGCTGCTACTGGCACCGCTGCCGTTGCTGGCTGGCAGAGCAGACCCCTCGGCAGCCGTGGACGCCGCGGTTGCCGCCTGTGCTGCGCCTGCCGCCTCGCCCGCAGCTGCTGCCGCCTCAGCCGCCAGCTGGCACAGCAGCGGCAGGCCGCTGGGCCCGCCCAGCTGCTGCAGCAGCACGTGGAAGTACTGCGCTGGTACTGCCTGCCCCCGGGCCTGCTGAACACATGCGGCATCACCGACAAGCGTCGCCAGAAGGTCCAGCAGAGTCATGAGCAGGCCAGCCTGCCCCGGGCTGCCCCTGCGCTCGAGCACCTGCGGCAGTGCTGCCAGGCTGGCGACCACCTGCACCAGGCTGCTGCGCTGGCCCGGGACGTGCCTGCTGCTGCTGCTGCCGCAGGCAATTTCGCGGCGCTGGCGAGCCTCCCTCAGGCACTCTACACCTGCCAGCTGCGCTGCATATCTCGTGCTGTCGCAGACGCCCGGGTCGGTCACAGCTTCCGCCAGCGCGTCCGCCGGCAGCATCAGCCAGCTGTCAGCCAGATTGAGCAGATCGGCTTGCGCTGCGACGTCCGCAGCCAAGCGCGCCCCCAGCTCCGTCTGCTTCGTGTGCAGCAGGAGGTAGCTGATAACAGGAAGATACCAGTGTGCATCCCGCCCACCTGCAGGGCAGAGAGTGGGCCGGCAATGGCGCACGTTCTTACCAATGCGGATGGCTGGGGTGTGACGGGGGCGATGCACTGGTAAGGCGGTGCAGCCCGGGGATAAGCTGCCCGGCATCAGAGGCCACAGGGGGTCCCTGCAGCTTGCCGAGCACGGTGTGCTGCCCAGGCATTGCCGTTTGATGGGCAGGCATGCCAAGGATTGCCTGGTGTCTCCCCCGGGCACCTCACCTGCCGCTCGCAGGACGGTTGCTGCCTGCGCCACGCCGCGCACCCAGGCCAGCAGCCGCGCCGGCTTGAGCTGCGCTGCCCGCACGGCCTGCTTGACACGCTCAGGGACAGGCGTGGCATCGCCCAGCAGCCTGCATATCAAGGCATAAGTTGCCTCTGACATGCACTGCAGCTGGACATCCAAGTGCTGTACCTGCGTGCTGGCAGGTGTGCTGGCAGACTGCACGGCAGCAGCCTCCACGCCAGCAGCGGCAGCCAGCCTGGCCCGAGCCAGCAGGATGGGCGGCAGCACCTCCAGAGGGATCACTGCAAGGGCATACGGAATGCAGGGAATGCAGGGAATGGGGTGTGTGCATGGATGCAGTTTCAATCAACACCAATTCCCTCTCAGGATGAGGCATCTAGCTGAGCAGACGGCAGCGGCACCGTGATGAGATGGCAGCGGGCGTCATGGGCGGGCCTCCTTCTGTCTCACGGCAGCGGGGCATGGTCCTGCACCCACCTGCGGCTGTCAGCAGGCGCAGCCACTCGCCCTCGCCCCAGCCCTCGCCACACTGCAGCAGCACGTTGAGCGCGAGGCAGCCGGCGCTGGCGTGCAGGCAGAAGGCCGTGCCCGGGTCTGCAGCCTGGTCTGCCCCCGCTTGCTGCTGCTTGAGCGCAACCGCCAGGCTGCCAAGCCGGATGGACAGCGCGAGGAAGGCGCTGCAAACACGTTGTAGGGGTGGAGGGAAGAGAAGGGACTCTGGTGGAACCCCCATCAGCCGCCTGCCGCTGCATACCTGCCGCCTGCCGTCGCCGCTGCCAGAGTGATGGTTCAGACTGTCGTCCCACTAAACGCGTCCCATCATGTGCCGTGCCAATTATAAAGCTTTGAACCGCTGCCCGCGCACGGGCGACAAGCGCTCACCCAGCGACTTCCACAACCTCCAGCTCGTCGGCCTCCTGCAACGTGTTGTAAAGCTCAGAGAATTCCATGGCAGTCCCGAAAGCTGCCTCGGCGTCACTGGCCCTCGCAGCGGGCCAATGCAGCTGCAACGCCAACACCTCCGCCAGCTCCACCAGCCTCTCCATTGCGCTCAGTTGCGGCTTTGGTGTATCGAAGCAAGGTGCATTGGTTTCGGACGCATCGAAGGCGATGTGACTGCTACTGCACCATGCTGTGGGCGACATGCAGGCGGCATAACTGGGAGATCCCACTAAGCACAGCAATTGAATTGCACATGATGTTTCAACTGATGTTATATACACAAATGTGTTTCGCTAGATTGCGGTGCAGGCATTTAGGAGCCACCTGTCCTCCTGGTGCCCCAGGGGAGGCGCCAAAGCTCACGTGGGTGCTGCACCAGCACTGCCCAAGCGCCGGCACAGCTTGGCCTGCGGGCACTGCGATTACTGCTGCCTTCATCATGCATTCCACATTGTTACAGGCCAGGGGCGACACAAGCAGACAAAACGCACCGGAACATACATAGGAATGGCGCAACAAAGGTGGGCGCCAGGGCAGCGCCGCCCGCTGCGGGCACACCAGCTGGCAGCTGGCTCGATTGCATGGGCACGCGCCCCACGTGTGCCCGTCCGTGCTCCCTCACTTGTCCTTAGACCCCTCGCCGGCAACCTCGCCGGCGGGCGCCAGCCGCCCGTCTTTGCCCGGCGAGCCCATGCTCCTGCAGCGGAGGCAGCGGAACCAAAGCGGGCACGACGTGAGCAGCAGCAGTTCCCCGGGCGCACTGCCCCCCAAGCCCACCACAGGGCAGGCATGGGGCATGCTGCCGCTGCCGCCGCGGCCACTGCTGCGCCCCGCTGTGCCTGCTGCGCCTCGCTGTGCCTGATGCGCCCCGCTGTGCCTGCTGCGCTTACTTGGCACGCAGCACTTGGATGCGGGCCAGCGCCTTCTCCTTGGCGCGCCTCTTGCCCACGATGCTGGCCTGCGGGAGGGTGGGAGGGGGCAGAAGAAATACGGGTGGAAAGGACAGGGTGGACGGCCTTCGTGGCTTGGCGCGCGCCTTGCCCACGAGGCTGGTCTGCGGCAGGACAGGAGGGGAAGGGGGTGGTGGCAGAGCGGCAGTATTGGGGTAGCAAGGCGTGGGGTGCAGGGGGTGCCCGCTCCTCTCCTTGGCAGCCACCTTGCCCCCCACAGGCCGGCAGGGAGAGCCGGCGCCTGAGCATGGCAGCAAGGGCTTAGATGGTGGAAGGGATGATGCCAGGGTGCCTCACCAGCGTACCCCTGAGGTACATGAGCGGATGTAGAGCATGCAGGGGCCCGACAGGACAGGACAGGAGGGAGAGCCAGCGCCTGGGCATGGCAGTATCGGCTTCGTCGATGTCAGGGTGACTCACCAGTGTGCCCCTAAAGTTCATGAGCGCCATGTAGAGCATGCAGAGGCCGGCCAACGCCACGCCGCGGCTGCCCCACAGGTCGCTCTCCTTGGACTCCAGGTCCTGTGGCATACACACGCAGAGGGGTACGGGAGAACAACAAGGCGATGTGGGCGAGGCTGCCCCACAGGGTGGTCCTGGAAGACGCACACTGGAGGGTGCGGGGGTGGCGGAGGGTGCGGGCGGGCGGGCAGGCGGGCAGGCAGGCGGGCGGGCAGGCGGGCAGGCAGGCGGGCGGGCAGGCGAGCGGGGAGCCAGGCAGGCAGGCAGGCGGGCAGGCAGGCGGGCGGGCAGGCGAGCGGGGAGCCAGGCAGGCGGGCAGGCAGGCGGCCTTACCAGGTACCCCTCGGGGGAGAGGAAGGACTTGTAGTTGAATCGGATCATCTGGAAGCCAATCAGCGACTGCAGGGCTCGGGGTGTGCGTGCCCTCGTGTCAGAGTCCGCACCAATTCGTGACTGCATGGCAGCGCCCGCCGTCCCGCCAGCACCACCCCACTCGCGCTGAGCAGGGCGGGAGCAACGCCCCTGCGGCCGCTGCGGCGTGCAGGGCAAAGTACGGCGCCAGCAGTACACACGATCGCGCCAGCTGTCCTCTGGCAGCCCCAAACCGATCCACATGTGCACAGTGAGATCATACACACCCATTTCAGCGCCCCCTCCCACCCCTCCAAGATTCGGCGCCGATCCAGGCGGCCCCCCATCCCGCACCGCACCGCACCTGCAAGCCCTGCAGCGTGAAGAGCAGCGGGTACAGCAGCGCCAGCTGCCCCGCCGACCCGCTGCTCTCGCCGCCCACAACATCCATCGCGCTGCTCTTGCCCAGGGCAATACGCGTGTACATGCGGCGCTGCTGGTACCTGCAAACACAGGTCAAGACGAGCAGGTGTGCATTTCTTACAAGCTGGACTGTGGCCAGGCCAATACCCATGTACATGCAGCACTGCTGGTACCTGCAAAGGCGTTGGTAAGGGAGCTTGCCACTTGCCAGGGGAGTCTCCTGCACAGCCATGGGCACATCGCCCACCACAAGCAGTCGCAGGCACATCCCACTGCCCCTTGCGCCCCGCCCCACCACACCACTCCCACCCGTCTCCTGCACACGACGCTCACCGCCCCCTGCAGCACGGCACAGCCCGCGCGCCCGTTGTGCCTAATCAAGCCCTCCCCTCCCCTGCCCCTCCACTCCCCCCACCTGTTCTGCATGACAATCACTGCCCCCTGCAGCACCGCCCAGGTCAGGAAGGTCTGCACGGAGCGCACCACCGAGGGTGAGTCCACGGGCAGGCTCAGCATGAGCATGGAGGTGCCGATGGACCAGTAGTGGTGGTGGATCCACCTGCGTGCAGGCGTGAGGGGGGCGCAAGGAAGAAGGGTGGTGAGGGGTGGGGGGGGCAGGGGAGCGAGGAGGTGCCGATCGACCAGTAGTGTGGCGATGGAACTACCTGAGGCAGGGGCAACAAGGACACATGATAAGTTGAGAGGGCTTGGGAAGCGAAAGCATGCGCCATAACATGGCATTGCGCCGCCAGTATGGGCAGTGCATCCACCTGCCAGGTGTGTTGACGTAGGGTGGAGAGGGCGGGGACGTACCCCTGTTGCCGGCGGGCGGCCGCACGCACATGCTGCCCCCGCTATGCAGCGGCAGCTCACCAGGGCCGGATGTGGCTGCCGTTGACCTTGAGCACGCTCTCCCGCATGGCGCTGGCGGTGTAGAAGTAGAGCATCCAGCAGAGGAACATCTGGCAGCCGACTGCAGGCGGGGCGGAGATTGGTTGGAGGGGTGAGGCAGAAAGGGTGAGATTGAGCACAAGTGGGGGCAGCAGCCAGGAGAGGAAGCGCTGGGCTGCTGCCTGCAGGAGGGATGGGGCAGGGGGATGGGTGGTAAGCAGGCGAGGGCATGCTGAGGCAGCTACCCAGCGCCTCAGTACCCTGCCCACCCCTGACCACTCGCCCCAAACACACACACACATGCTGGCGTGAGCAACCGGGTTCCACACCCCCCACACGCCTCTGCCACCGCCCACCCTCCACAAGGAAGGCAGTGGTCCCAGCGCCTAGCCTACCTATGAGCAGTGGGGTGAGCGTGAACTGCTCGTGCGCCTCTGCCACAGCCTTGGCACGGATGAGTCCCACCAGCAGCGCCCCCGCAAATGCGGCCATGATGAAGGCTGCAGGCAGAGGAGGGGGCAGGGGGCAGAGATGGGTGGGCGCAGGGCGGAGAGGGTGTGCCTTGGTTCACACACACATGCACCCAGCATGAGGAGTGTGGATGGAAACACAGCCAGGGTGTGGGCGGAACAGTTGTTTGCCGCCAGAGCTCGGCCACTGGAACGGCAGCCGTGACATGTCATCGCGCCATCCACCCTCCTCGGACAAGCTTGTCCCCACCCCTAGGTTGACGCACCCACCCAACCCACCGAACAGGCTGAGCATCACACCACCCACCCACCCACCGGATCTGTTCCTGAACCGCACATACTCCTCCTTCAACTTGATGCTCTGGTCCTGAGGAGGGCAGAAAGCAGGGGGGAGAGGGTAAGGTGCAGAGGAGAGAAGGGGAGGGTGGCAGGAGGGCGCGCCAGGAGGGGTGCTGCCGGGACGGGGCAGGGGATAGGCAGGGCGCGCAGTCGCGTCAAAGAGCCCAGTCGTCTTGTGGATGCGCGACAGCCACCCATGCCCTCCGCCCAGCTGCCACGCCACGCGCCCTGCCTTCCTCCCCAGCCGCCTTCCCGCCCCCTGACCCCACAAACCTTGAGCGCAGCCACCACGGCAGGCGGCCCCCACTGTTGCTTCCCTTCCCGGCCACCCTTACCATGGTCACCCTTACCACCGAGTAATGCTGCCCACCCAGCGGCTTCCACAAACCTTGCGAGCCGACACCACGTTGCAGCAGGGTCCCAACATCAGCTGGAGGATGGCAGGCAAGCGGGCATGACTGAACTTGCGGCTGCAGGGCGGGGCGGGAGCGCACGGCAGGGTGAGGAGTGGCCAATGGGCGGCGCAGCGCCAGCCTGGCACGCCCCTGCCTGCGCTGCGCTCAGCTGCACTGCGCTGCATCTGCGCACACAGCACAACACCATGCTGCCCACTGCCGCCTCACAGGTCTGTGCTCAAACGCCAGCCTGGCACGTCCCTGCCTGCGCTGCGCTGCGCTGTGCGCACCCGCACACGTTGCCCCCCACCCGCCCGCTCACAGGTCGCCTCCGGGGCCGGAGCCCTTGACCACGCCGCGCGCGCTCTCCAGCGCCTGAATCACGTCCACCCAGTCGTCATCCTGTGCCAGGTTCTTGGAGGCATCATCCAGCAGGCGGTCGATGCTGCGCGAGAGCATGGACACCTGCACAGCAGGGGCAAAGATGGCAAAGATGGCAACAGCATGGGCACCTGGGAAGCAGGGGCAAAGATGGCAGGTGGGTGCACAGAGGTTCTTGGATGCATCACCCTGCAGGCGGTCAATGCTGCGAGGCAGGCAGCATGGACACCTGGGAAGCAGGGCCAAGAGAGGCAGGTTGACAGAGTATAGTAACCTGCCACCAATCCCGGCCTCCCAGACGTGGTTGGGACCGGCTCATCAAGCACGTGTTTGAATGATGTGCGCCAACGTGGACAGCTGCCTGGCAGCGACAGCTGCCTGGCAGCAGACAGCGGTGGCGCGCGAGGGTGGGCCCAACACACCTCATCTGCGAGAGAGTCCTCCTCGCTGATTGGCTTGAGCTCACACCCCTCCTCCCTCTTCTTCGGCCCCCACACTCCTACCCACCTGCCCCCTCCCCCAGGCCCGCCAGATGCCGGCCCACCTGCCCACCCGCCCACCCAACCACAAAATACGCCCGCCCGCCTCCACACCTCATCCGCCAGCGCATCCCCCTCGCTGGTCAGCTTCTTGCTGTAGCCCGCCACGCGCTGGCTGAGGTTGCGCCTGCAGGAAGGAGGGCAGCGGGGAGGAGGAGGAGGCATGTGCTTGAGTGAGGGGTGCAGGTTGCAAAGCAGCGCCTGGGAGCGGGCAGCTGGGAAGGGGGGAAGCGGGAAGACCGGGACCCAAGGGTATTGACCCATGGGGGACCACGACCCCCGCCTTTGCTGGGTGCTTGGCTGCTGCTCTCACAGGCAGGCTCTGCTGCCATGGTGCGGGAACCGGACCTCTGTGGGGCAGCTGCGAAACCCGAGCCGTAATGCCAGGCAGCACGCATCACACGTGCATCTCGGAGCACTGCTGCAAATGAACCGCTGCCATTCCCGAGCGCCTGCTGGTGGCATCAGAGTCAGCACCCCGCGCCATGCAGCGCCCCTGGGACCAGCCGTATGTGCGGATGGGTCACATTCCTGGGCCCACCAAGCCTGCTGAGGCGGCACCAGCGCAGCGGCGGCGGCGGCGGAGGGAGCGAGGCAGCGGCACTAGGGCTCTCGGTGCCGCAGGAGAACAACTTCAAGGGCACCCGCCCCGCCTCGGACCCGGCTGCCCGACACTTACGCCTGGTTTAGCAGGCGTTCCGCCTCTTGTGTCGCGTCGCCGACCTGCACAGGGGCGGAGTGCAGCCCTCAAGGTTGAGCCCCTCGCCCTGTGCCCCTCCTGCGCGTCCCCCACCCCTCGGATCGCTTACCTGGACTGGCATGGCCGTTGCGTGGCGTCCCAAAGCGTCGGAGAGGCGGTCCGGGATGGATCGCGGTGCTGCCGGGCTGAAGCTTTCTGGCAGCAGCCGGAATTACTGTGATCGATGCTAGGAACGGGAAGAGCACGACACGCCAACATCGGTGGCCGCCCCATTCTTGGTCATGCATCAGCTGGAAGGAAGACCCGACCCCCAGGCCGCCATCGCCCTCTGTCGCTAGCGCATTCCCCAATCGGCAGCAACATGGCTTCCCAGGCAGTGTGCAAGAGCGCGCAAACGGTGGTGGGCGCCACCCTGCGCACCTCGGTGCGCCCTGCGGCCCCCGCCAAGGCTGCCATCGCCCCCATGCACACCGGGCGCACCTCTGTGTTCGCTCCCCAGCGCGCCATGGGCGCCCGGGCGGCCCGCCGCGCCGTGACGGTGCAGGCGGCTGCCAACGGGACTGGGCTGTCAATTGACCTGCGTGGTGAGTGCTGGTGGAGTCGCGCATGGTTGCAGGAATGCAGGCGCGGCGCTGCGATCGCCCAGCCGCTCACCTGAGACTTGGCCGCTGCCGTCCGCCGCTGCAGGCAAGAAGGCGTTTGTCGCCGGCGTGGCCGATGACCAGGTACGCATGCTGCCTGCACCCAGCCTGTGCAGCTGCTGCCCTGTCGGTGCCGTTGGAGTGCGTGCCAGCTAGGGTGCCTGCACTCTGGCGCGTCCAAGGCCGCCGGAGCGGCTGGTGCAGGTAGCTCTTGTCAACCTGCCCGCTGCCTGTTTCTGGCAGTTTCGTGTTTGTGCCAACCCGTAGCTTTGCTACCAGGCCAGCACCCATGAACCACTGCCCATGCGTTACACAGCCTGGGGGCAAGCATCCACCCTGTTCAGGGCTCATGGTCGGCAGGCAGCACATGACGCTGGCACGGCTGCCCTTGCACCACTGTTCCCACTGTCCTTGCCTCCGCCCATGTTTCGGGTGCTGACGGTAGTTGCCTCGACGCCACAAGCCAGTTGCATTTCGTGCAGCTCAATCTAGCGCCTGAAATTCACATGTCGTTTCTCGCCTTGCTCCCCCTCCCTCCTCAGCCCCGCCCATCTCTTTTTCAAAGTGCTGACACGCTGCCCCCTGCCTGCCTGGCCTGCCCGACCTGGCCCCGCAGGGCTTTGCCTGGGCCATCTCCAAGAGCCTGGCCGAGGCGGGAGCAGAGATCAGCCTGGGGGTGTGGGTGCCCGCCCTCAACATCTTTGGTGAGCCGGCAAATAATAAAATAAATCAAAAATTGGTGGGGGCGGGGAGCGACTGACCCAAGCCGCATGGGAGCGTGGGCAGGAGCAGAGGGGCTGGCGCAAGCGGCTGGCCTTCCTGTGCGTGTGTGCGCTTGTGAGCTGCATCGGGTGGGGCAGCAACAGCGAGCACACGGCCAGCTGTGCCAAGCGTCCTGAGCCAAGGCAGGCACGCTGTGCCGCCACCGGCCAGTACCGCCGCGAATGTGCCCGCACGCCCCCCGCCACCCCACTCGCCAGGCGGCCCCGCTCACCGCTCCACCGCCTGCCCTCCCTTCCCCCCTTCCCCAGAGACCTCCCTCCGCCGCGGCAAGTTTGACGAGTCGCGCCGCCTGTCCAACGGGCAGCTCATGGAGTTTGCCCACATCTACCCCATGGACGCCGTCTTTGACACCCCCGAGGATGTGCCCAAGGACGTGAGCGCCCTTGCCTTGCTTTGGATTGAAGGGGTGGGACGGGTGTGCCTTTTTCATTGGCACTTCTGGGAGGGCCGCGCCCACATCTGCACGGATGCCGTCTTTGACGCCCCTGAGGACCATACTCCAAGACATGAACGTCAATGCATGCCCTGTTCTTTGTTTTGGGTTTGAGTGGGGTGGACGGCTGCGCTCGTTTTGATGTGTTGGTATGCATTGGTACCGCTAGGAGGTTGCTGCAAGGGCTGAGGGCCCACAACTGCACCCTGGGTGCCGTCTTTGACCCCTGGAATCACTGTGCCCCTTGCATCACCACTTGCCTCCAATTCTCTGCCCCCGCAGATTATGGAGAACAAGCGCTACGCCGGCAACGAGGGCTGGACCGTCAGCGAGTGCGCCGCCAAGGTGTGTGGGCGCGTCTCCTCCCTGGCGGCCCTTACAAAAAGACGGCTCGGCATGGCTGTCGCGGGGGGAGGGTGACAGCTGCGCGGCACGTGGCTGGCTGGTGGTGCCCGTGGCTTGCTGCTGCCGGCTGCCGGCTGCACACTCTGCCCGCTCCCTAGCCTTGCCCCCCCTTGCCTACCCGCCCGCCCTTCTGGAGATGTAATCCTCTGCATGCGGTCAAAGGATTGGGGCAAGATGCACATTGTGGCTCACTTCCTGCGCTTCCCCCTTTGTGACGCCATCCTAACTGCTGTATCTGTTCAATTCCTTCACTCGTGCAGGTGGCCAAGGACTGGGGCAAGTTTGACATCCTGGTGCACTCCCTGGCCAACGGCCCCGAGGTGCAGAAGCCGCTGCTGGAGACCTCCCGCCGCGGCTACCTGGCAGCCATGTCGGCCTCCTCCTACTCCCACGTCTCCCTCCTGCAGGTCGGTCGGTGTGTATAAGTGGGGGGTGCCAGGTGTTGACGTGTTTTGGGGCGGGTTAGATGGGTGGGTGTTTCGGCGCCTGGCAGCCACGTCCGACCCCTCCTCCTCTCCCGTACCCATGCAACCTGCCTGCTGCTGGCGCGCAGCGCGCTTGCAAGGCGTGCGTGGGGTGCAGCGTGCTTGCAAGGCGTGCGTGGGGTGCACCCGCCCTGCCGTCTCCCTAACCCCCTCCCTGCAGCCATGTGCCCCCTTCCAGAAGCCTGCCCTGCGCGCTTGTCTTGCCCTCCTCACCTTCCTCTCCTGCCCTCACACCTCCCTTTCCCTCCCTGCAGCGCTTTGGCCCCCACATGAACCCCGGCGGCGCTGCCATTGCCCTGACCTACGTGGCCGCCGACCGCGTCATCCCCGGTAAGGGTTTGATGCAATGCACGGGTGGGGCGGGCAGTCGGTGCTTCATGGGAGCGGTGATTGTTGCAGCATGGGTTGGGGCGGGCAGTCGGCGCGTGCTGCATGGGGGTGGGGCACAGGTCACGAATGCGCTCTTTGCGCGCAGGCTATGGCGGGCCAAAGCACGGTGTGGACCCTTGGTGCCCTTCCTCGTCCAATCCCTCACCTCTTGACCTGCCCTGCCTCCCTCCTGCTTTCTGTGCAGGCTACGGCGGTGGGATGTCCTCCGCCAAGGCCGCCCTGGAGAGCGACACCCGTGTGCTGGTGAGGAGGCACGGGGGAGGAGGAGGGCGGGATGCGAAACAGCAGAGCAAGTAACAGTGGAGAAGCGGGAGGCCGCTTGCATGAGGTGGAATATGCACCTGGGTGCAGTTTAGGCAGAATGGATGAAGTGTGCGGATGAGGCAGGGACAGTGGGGATGCCCCGTCAGCTGCAAGCTCGAGGCGCTCGAGGCAAGGCATGCGGGCTGGCGGCAGGAGGCGAGGGCGGGCACGCAGCGTCGCGCCTCCCTCAGCCGCTGCCCACGCCTGCTGCTCGCCATGTGGAAGGCACGGCACCCCAGCCCCTTCCCCTCGGCATCTTCACGCCTCGCAACTCTTTGCCCACCGCCCCCCCCCCTCACAGGCCTACGAGGCCGGCCGCAAGTACAAGCTTCGCGTGAACGCCATCTCCGCCGGCCCCCTGGGCTCCCGTGCCGCCAAGGCCATTGGCTTCATTGACGACATGATTCGGTGAGGGGCCTCCTCCGCTTGAGCTGAGCGGGTGTAGCAGCAGGGAGGCGTTGCTCTGGTGGTGTGCAGGGTTGCCCCCCGAGGCTATTGGCTTCATTGGCGACATGATCCGGTGAGGGGCTGCAGCGGTAGGGTGTGAGGGTCGTGGAGAGGGTCGTGGAGAGCGTCTTTAGAGGGTGCAGCAGTAGGCAGGTGTGGGGCGGTGCCAAAACCATTGGCTTCATTGGAGCACCCCCTGCGCGCAGAAGGAGCAGGCCGCCACGTCGTGCTGACCTGGCGCCCTCTGCCCCATTTCTTTTTTTCTTGCAGCTACTCTTATGAGAACGCCCCCATCCAGAAGGAGCTGGCCGCCACCGAGATTGGCGCCGTGGCCACCTTCCTCTTGTCCCCCCTGGCCTCCGCCGGTGAGAGGGCGGGAGAGCACACGCGCGGCACAAACAGGGCGGGCTGCGGTGGCCAGCACAGCGGCGGTGGTGGGCAGCCATGGCCACCCGAAGCCTTTGGCCCCTACTTCCCCAGCCTCTGCTTGGTGGAACAGGCGAGGGTTTTGGGGCACATGTTCGGGTCCTACGCCGGCCCTGGTGCCCTTGCAGCACAGCATGCCCAGCAGCGCCGCCCCGCCGCCTTCCGGGGGGGGAAGGGCCTTCCGTGCAGCGCTCTCCCTCCTGCCGCGCCACGGCACCGATTGGCCAGGCGACGCACGCTGACACTGGTCTCTCCGTTCACCTCGAGGCACACACAATATTGCTTGCTGTATGGATGTTAACCTTGTGTTCACGCACTGTTTTCCCCTTTGGTGCAGTGACCGGCCAGGTGATGTATGTCGACAATGGGCTGTCCATCATGGGCCTGGCTGGCGACTCCAAGACCCTGGACCGTGACCACTAAGCAGGCAGCCCTCCCGGGCGGGCCGTATGCACAGCGGCAGCCGTATGCACAGCAGGCAGCCACAGCAGCTGGCCTCTCAAGGCCGGCAGCTTCTGCACATCTGGCGGCTGGGCAGCTGGCGGCTAAGCAGCCGGAACCACGGCCTTCGGAAGAAGTACGGCAGGCGCGAGCGTGGCGGCTGACAAGGTGCTGCGGGGTTGTGGAGGAGAGTGATGCCTCGCGTGCTCAGCCCTGGTGCTACCGTCGTGACGTCAGGAGAGCTGGGGCCGCGTCCGCACCGTTCTGCTGAGCTAAGTGAGGCTCGGCGGGGCACGGCGGGTTGGGCCCTCAGCCGCCCAGCACGCGTGGCCCTTGCTGCCCCAAACCGGCTGGCTGTTGAGTCATTTCATTGCTTTTCTCTGCACGCCTCTTCTGCACACAATCGTCTCACTCATTCTGCCCCACGAACATACGTATTGGAGCGCGCGCGAGGGTGGGGGGCGCCCCGTGGGCTGGGGGGGGCGTGACGCGCCGCATGTTGCGGCTGCCCCTGCACAGCTTGTGGCCGCCCCCCACCCCGCCAGTTTTTGTCGCCGCCACACGACCCACCTTCCCATATGCATATCCATGTCCATAACAATGCTTGCCCCCACCACATGACACAGCATTGTAAGTTGCAGCACTGGCTCTCCAGACGCATTGCACGCGGAAAAAGGTGTTGCCATCATGCGTGTGTCATCAGTGACCGGGAAGCCAGGGGCAAGCGCCAGCTGGCGGCGCTGCGGGCACATGTGCACCCACATAGAAGGCTCCCTAGCAGCTTGGCTGTTGGGTTCTATAAGTGACTTGACAACGCAGGGGAAGGACCCTGAAATGGCAGCCTGGAAAAGGGGCCAAAGCTGACTCCTCCTACTCAGCAGGGGTCGGCTGAGTAGGATTTTTGCCCAGCAGGCATGACACACGGCCTTAAAGCGGGTGTCCTCCCCTGTTCCCCCCACTCAACCCCCGCGTCCGTGTGACCTCCAGCCGCAAGATGCCGTCGATCGTTGGGTGAGGGTTTCGCGGGCACTTGTCTCGGCGTCTCGGGTGCCGTGCTCGGAGGGTGTTTGGGGTCTTGCGGCGCGTGCAACCAATCAAGAAAGCCCTCACAAACACATCCTGCGCCCCGATGGCGTTGTCTCCGCAGTTCCGAGGCTGCCCCCGCGCACCCCGTGGTGAAGCCCACCAACGGCAGCGCCAACCCACTGCTGAAGAATGTGCCCAACCAGGTGAGGCCTAGTACCTGCCCCAGGCAGCAGCTGAGCGCGGGTGTGTGTGGCGGGGCTGAGGTAACCCTGCCGCGGATGCCGGCCCGCCACCTCAGCGGGTTGCGTGCCCAGGCCTTCCAAATTCAGCTGGCTGCTGGCAAAGCATGCAGTGATACCAGCCCTCCTGCAACCCTACTGCTGCCTCCTTGACCTGAGTCCCGCCGCCTGTTGTGCCTCCCCTGTTGCGTTCCCCGCCGGTGGCCCCCCCCCACCCCTCCCACCTGCTCGGCACCCCGCACTGTCAAAGCACCCCTCCCCCCACACCCTGGCCCCCCTCTCACTTCCTGTTTCTCTTTGCCCGCAGCTCTTCATCGGCGGCCAGTGGGTGGACGCCGTGAGCGGCAAGACCTTCCCGGTGCTGGACCCGCGCAACGGGGAGGAGGTGTTCCGCGTGGCCGAGGCCGACAAGGCGGATGTGGACAAGTGAGTGCTGTTTCTTCTTCTTTGATTGAGTTTCTGTTTGGCCCGTGGATTGCTGGGGGGAGACGAGAAGGCAGGGAAGCGTTCTGTGTGGCGAGGCTGACAAGGGGGACGCGGCCAGGTGAGATTATTGTTTTTCACAAGTGATGTCCTGTTTGGCACGTGGGTCGGATATGCTGGGGGAGCTGAGCAGGCGAGAAAGTGTTATGGTGTGGCTCAGGCTGACACGGACAAGGAGGACGCGTGGAGTTTGTGTGGTTCTATTTTCATGTGGGATGACTGGGTGGCAAGGAAGGTTGGTGATCGAGGCAGGGGCACCTCCCGAGGATGTGGGACAGTGGGAATCAAGGAGGGAGGCCGGTTTGGAATAATTCCCTTCTGGAGGGCAAAGGACAGGAAACCGCACCCCTTGCGTTCTAAGGACGTGGAAGTGGCTGTCGGGCGTGGTGGGTGTGTGCTGGGCAGACTCAGAAGAGCAGATGCACCTGACCTGCTGCAGTGCGCACCCAGCCTCATCCCGCCCCTGCCTCCCGCCCCGGCACCCCCTGCAGGGCGGTGGCTGCCGCGCGCAAGGCGTTTGACGAGGGCGAGTGGCCCCGCATGGGCGGCAAGCAGCGCGGCAAGGTGGGGCCCACCCGCCTGCCTGCCTGTTGTGCCAAGATGTCAGCCTCCCTGCCGCTGCCGCCCCTGCCAGCAGCAATGCTTTGCCCGGTCGTCACTTCCCTCCTCACCAAGCTAAGCGACCTGATTGAAGGTCGCAAATGCTTGGCTGGCCCCTGAATGAGATTCGTTCAAATGCATTCGTTAATTGGTTGTATTGCCACATCACTCTGATGCAGATTCTGATCAAGCTGGCCGAGCTGATTGAGGCCAATGCCGAGGAGATGGCCGGCATCGAGTCGCTCGACAACGGCAAGCCGCTGGCAATGTCCAAGCTAGCAGACATCCCACTGTCGGCAGACCACTTCCGGTGAGGCGGGCGGGTGGCCAGGCGTGTCTTGGCGCTCGTGTGTGCGCGTGTGTGTGTTGTACCGGGCGCTGCTGAGGCAGATGAGGCTGTCAGCGACCGGGGGGCTGCGGCTGGGGCTACCCATGCCCTGCCCCTGTGCTGTGGTGCTGCCAGCAATGCCCGACACCCAGCCACAACTGCCCCTCTTGACTGTTTCCCATCCCCGCAGCTACTTTGCTGGCTGGGCCGACAAGATCCACGGCAAGACGATCCCCTGCGACACCATGCTGGGCAAGGTGAGGGCGGTTGGCGTTTTGCTTGGGGTGGCCAGCATGTGAGGCACGGGGCCAGCTCCTGCAGTGTGCTGATGTTGCTTGCAAGCAGCTGTGCATGCCTGTCTGTGCGACAGCCCTGATGAAGCAGGCAGCGCGCTGCATGTGCTGCTGCACTGTGCCGCTGCTTCATTGGCCATGCCCTTCCCGCCCTGCTCACCCCCTTGTCCCTCTCCCCCTCTGCCTGCTCGCCCCTGCTCCACGGCCCGCTTGCCCGCTCACCCATTGCCGTCTCCCCTTCTCCCTCCTGCTCCCCTCCCCCCCCCGCCCCTGCCGCCAGCACTTTGCCTACACCCTGCACGAGCCCATTGGCGTGGTGGGGCAGATCATCCCCTGGAACTTCCCCCTGTGAGTGCGCACAGAAGTGGTGGCCGCTCGGGAGAGCCCTGTGCAGTGATTTGTGGTGGCGGGGGGACAGAGGGCGTGCCCTGAGAACCTGCCCTGATAGGTGTTATTGCAAACCTCGTCTCCTCTGCCTCTCTTCACCACATCGTGTTATCTCTACTCCCCCCGGGCCAATTGCAGGCTCGTGCCGGCCTGGAGTGTGGCCCCGCCCTGGCCGGCTCTCCCTGCCCACCACCTGTGTTGGCCACCACCTGCCTCACCCTCCCCACCCCACCACTTCTTCTGCCGCCCTGCAGGCTGATGCTGGCCTGGAAGGTGGCCCCCGCCCTGGCCGCCGGCAACTGCGTGGTGCTCAAGCCCGCCGAGCAGACGCCCCTCAACGCGCTGCGCTTTGCCACGCTGTGCCAGGAGGCCGGCATTCCTGCGGGCACCGTCAACATCCTGCCCGGTGAGGCGGGCGGCAGGGAGGGAGGGGGCAGGGGGGCAGGCAGGCGTGCAGGGCCCGTGGGCTGCAAGTGGGAGGCAGGCAGCAAGCGCTGCCTGGACTGTCGGCCCTACCGTTTCCGGGCTCACCGCTCTCGGAAGGGAGCGCACTGGCTGCTCTGCTCTGCCTGCCGGCCCCGTGCTGACCCTGTGCCCGCATTGCCTTGTCTGCGCAGGCTACGGTCCCACTGCGGGCGCCGCCATCTGCCGCAACCCCGGCGTGGACAAGCTGGCCTTCACCGGTGAGCGCAGTCGGAGGGATGCGGCTGGGTGCATGGGGCTGGGCTGAGTTCAGATAGGATTAGGGTTGAGTAGGGCGGCGTGGACAAGCTCACCGGCGAGCGGTGTGGCTGGGAGGCTGCTGTTGGGCATGTGCGGGCCTGGCCCTCACTCACCTGCAGGTTCCACTGCAACTGGGCGCCCACTATTCCCACCCACCACTGCCGACCTCCCTGTTTGCCATGCTCATCATCATTCGTTTTAGTTGCAGGGTCCGCTGAGACTGGGAACCCTATTCCCGCTCACCGTAATGTTGCCATACTCACGTTTCCACGACCTGCAGGGTCCACTGAGATTGGGCGCCTGATCATGAGGGAGGCGGCGGAGCGCATCGTGCCCTGCTCCCTGGAGCTGGGCGGCAAGAGCCCACTCATCGTGAGCTGGTTGGGAGGGGCGCACTTTGAGAGGTTGGGGTGAAGTAGATGTTGGGCTCCTCTTGTGGAGAACAACCTGGCGGCAGGAGCCCCCTCTTCTTGAGTGGGTGGGAGGGGCTCGCAGGGAGAGGCCAGGGTTGAAGAGCGGCTCGTGGCCTCTTTCAGAGCTGGGAAGCTAAGCTCCCGCAACCACACAAGAACGTCCCGGCCTGCTGCTGCCCGCTGCCCGCCACGCGATGCACCTGTTTTTCCGCCCTCCCTCCGCCGCAGCCTCACATCCGTGGCCCCTGCCCCTGCCCCACCCCCTCCCGCCCTCCTTCTCACAACCATGCCCCCTGCCCCACCCCATGCCTCCTCCCACGCAGGTTGACCGCACCGTGGATGTGGACAAGGCGGTGGAGCAGGCGCACTTTGCCTGCTTCTTCAACCACGGTCCGTTCCTCACCAGTGTCCAACCACGGCCGATGCTCGCGGCAGGGGTGTGCGTCTTGCGGTCGCTGCTCCTCAGCTGCTCGCCAAGGCCGCTTGCTCATTCCGCCGCTGCCCTGCCCTCGCCAGTTTGCTGCCTGCTGACCGTGTGCTCCCCGCATCCCCCAATCCCTCCACAACAGGCCAGTGCTGCGCTGCCGGCACACGCACCTACGTGCACGCCGGTGAGGTTTTGGGGAGGGGGCGGGAGGCTGACGCTGGGGGGTGCCTGCAGTGGCCCTCTGCCCGCGCCTGCGAGCCGTGCCTCCCCCTCATCGCCGTCCCACCTCCCCCTCATCCTTGCCCTCCCCTCCCTGCCCCCCTCCTGCCAGACATTTACGACGAATTCTGTCAGAAGGCGGCGGAGCGCGCATCCAAGCGCGTGGTGAGTGGCATGTGGCATTGGTGGCGGTGCACCGGGGGGCAGCGAAACAGAGATGAAGCAGGGATACATTTGTGCACTGGCAGCCGTCCATAATCCGGCCAGCTGTCCACAGGCTGCTCCCCCTCGCCTCTTCGCCGTCTGCCCCCAACCTAGTCCTGCCGAGTTGCGTTCATTACCACCCTGCCCCCGTGCCTGCTCGTCTCCTCCACCCCCAGGTGGGCGACCCCTTCTGCGACGGCGTGGAGCAGGGCCCCCAGATCGACGAGGAGCAGCTGCACAAGGTAAAGTTGCACAAGGTCGGGGTCGTTTGGTTCATCATTTTTGGCGGCCCTCTGCTGTTGCTGCAACATGAGTGCATGCATGGAGGCGTGTGGGCGGGCGGCACGCTGCCCAGGTGGTGCGGCAGCCAGCCGAGCGTGGGGTGTTGGGGGATGCGGCGCGTCGTGCGCTCGCTCCACCACTGCCACCGCCTCCTGCGCCTCCCAACCCTCCCTTGCCTTCCTCCCATGCCTTGACCAAAGCCAACATCCCCACCCCACGCCCACCCCCACCTCCCGGCCCCTCCCCCAGATCCTGTCTTACCTGGACATTGGGCAGCGGGAGGGCGCCAAGCTTCTGTGCGGCGGCAAGCGCCACGGCGACAAGGGCTACTTTGTGAGTGGCCAGGCGGGCAGGGAGCTCACGCTTGGGAGGAGGGGTGAACCATGGCAGGAGTTGCTTGATGTTCTCCACCTGCCTGCCTCCCGCTCTGGGGCACAGCACCCTAGAGCTGAAAAAATCAAACGCATTCAACACTCGGCTCTCTCATTCTCATGCTGTTCCCTCGCCCATCAAACCTTGCGGTTGGGTGGCGGCGGCCGGCCGCCTGCAGTGCCCGCTGCCTTTTCCCTGGCTCTCTTTGTTGCCATTTCACAACCTCTTGGCGCTGTTTCCTTCTGCCCCACAACGCAGGTGGAGCCCACCGTGTTTGCTGACGTGACTGAGGAGATGCGCATCGCCAAGGAGGAGATTTTTGGCCCCGTGCAGTCCATCCTCAAGTTCCACACCACAGAAGAGGTGGGGCCACAGGAGCCAGCTCGCCCCTGTGCTTGTGCGCGTGTGCGCATGTGTGTGTGCTTGTGCTGCCAATTCTGCCTACCACCATGCTTTGGCATTCAAAGCCCTCGCTGACGCCGTCAGCGTGTGATCCAGCGCCCCAACGCCCACCCACAGACTGGCACTGTAACCTCGCCTCTTGTTGATTCTGACTAGAACAATCTATAACTCTGTACCTTCTCCAAATTCGGTACCTCCTCCAAACTTGAAAATTTGATTCACTGCCTGCTGTGCCTGCTGTGCCTCCCGGCAGGTGATCAAGCGCGCCAACGCCAACGAGTTTGGCCTCGCCTCTGGCATCCTCTCCAATGACGTCAACTTCATCAACACCGTGTCGCGCGCCCTCAAGGCCGGCACTGTGTGGTGAGGCGGGGTGGGGGGGCGCAGCGCGGCGGCGCAGGGGAACGAGGGCCCGCTTCTTGTGCCCTGAAGTGGGGGATACTGCTTCAAAAGCGCGGGGGCGGGATGAGTGCCGTATGCACGCCAAAGGTGAGGTGGATGCTTCAATTGTGTGGGCGCAGGAGGTGCCACTGTGTGGCTCACCTGCTTCGCACCCCCTGCTCACCTGCTTCGCCCTCCCGCTCCCTCTCCCGTGCCAGGGTGAACACCTACAATGTGTACGAGTCTGCCGTGCCCTTTGGCGGCTACAAGAGCAGCGGCGTGGGGCGCGACAAGGGAGAGTGTGAGCCACGCCGCCGCCGCCCGCCGCGCCCCGCCGCCTCCTGGCTAGTTTAGTTGCATGGCCCCTGCAGTTGGCCCCTGCCGCTTGCCCCTGCCGCTTGCTGGCTTGCCACTGTGCCCGCACGTGGGCCTGCCCACCGCACTGCTCCGCTGCCCATCCCGCGCCAGCATCACACCACTGACTTCTGGCCAATTCATGCATTTGTTCCTGTTCCCTCTTGCAGACGCCCTGGAGGCTTACACCCAGACCAAGGCCATCTACCAGTCCCTGGAAGATAACCAGGCCTGGGTGTGATAGCCTGACACGCCTGCAACAGCTGCCAGCCGGCGGCGGTGACTCGGAGCCTGCTCTAGCCGCGAGACTGCCACTGCCTGTGACCCAAGGCCCAGCTGCGGCTATCGGCTGCCGGCCTGCTGGCGAGGGCAGGAGCCCGTGCCCGCGGTGGCGGCGGCATGTGGGCAGCTCTCTGCTAATTGCCGCGGTGCCTGCGCGGTAGGGGGCTTAGCCCGTTGAGCCTTTCCGCCGGGTCAGCTGGTTGCGTTGTTTTCACAGAAGCAGAGGCGTCTCCACCCACACAGTTCTCACAGTTTTCTTTTTTGCTTTTCTCCGTCCTGCGAGCCGCATGCGCTGCTGCCACCCGTTGGCAGAGTCTGGTTGGTGACGTAAATTTTAACCCCTCAGGCCACCGCATTTTTGCCCCAATGAATATTCAGACCACCCCGCTGCCACCGCTCGAGACGCATGCCTCTGCCTCTTGCTATGTGTGCCTTTGCACGTGTGTGTGCTTATCCCTTTTGCATATGGATCTTTAGTCGAAGCCTTGTAAGATGAACGTGTATGTAGCTCGGCCGAACCAGACCAGGGCTGACAAGGCGGGCGCAACAGTGGTTGGTGCGCGTGTGGCAATGCTGCACACTCCAGCGCAACCAGCTGTGTGCTGCACTGTGAAAGGCGCCAGGCTGCACACGACCCTATTCACCCCTGCACCACCCTGCCTGCCTCCCCCGTGCCTCCTCGCCTCCCCGCCTGGCTGCCCACCTGCGTGCCTGCCTGCTTGCCTGCCTGCCTGCGTTAACCGCGCCCCGGCCTGCTTGCTTGCCTGCCTCACCCGGCCACTGGTGTTCAAACGGCAGCGTGCGGGTTCAGACGAGCGGGGGTTGGCTGGGCCCTGTCTGGGCAACCCTGCCCAGGGCGCCCCGGCAGGCGCCCACTGGCTGTCTGGCAGCTGGGCTGGCACCCCAGGGCTGCGCCACATTGCACAATGAGCCTCCGCCCTGC
The DNA here is from genome assembly GCA_029339195.1 of Micractinium sp. NFX-FRZ. Taxonomy (NCBI): domain Eukaryota; kingdom Viridiplantae; phylum Chlorophyta; class Trebouxiophyceae; order Chlorellales; family Chlorellaceae; genus Micractinium; species Micractinium sp. NFX-FRZ. The sequence goes on along the minus strand of JAPTJF010000090.1, from coordinate 109,134 downwards.
ATGAGCGCTTGCAGCCCTCACAGAGCTCTCGGGAGTGCCGTTGTGTGCCGTCAGGCTGGTGTGAGGCGCTCCTGTCACGTGTGTGGTGTGGCCGCCCCTGCTAGTGGGGCGCTGCTGCCGCTCTTGTGAGTATGCCCTTGCAATTCGTACTCTCACACAGGTGCCTTCAAGCTACAGCAGTAAATCAGGAGCAACATCATATATGGGGGGCAAGCGGGGTGCTGACAGGGCGGCAACATCTCCGAAACGCTGGGCAGCCCGACCGGACCCCGCATCCCCCGCTGGCCGCTGCCGCCACACTGCACCGCTGCGGCCGCGCCACTGCACCGCCGCCGCTGCCGCGATCTGCTTGCCCTCGGTGGGCGTTCAGCAGTGCTGGTACCAATGGTACATTCCACTTGTAAACAGCCGAGCTCTCTCATTGATGAATAATCTCTCAAAACCCCTTCGTGTCTGCAGCCGTGGTCACTTCAGGGTGGCCTTGTCAATGACTGACAGTGCCTCGTTCACATTGAACACCTGCAGCGGCCATGGGAAGAGGTGTGTTTGTGGTTGCTCAAGAGCAGAGCAACGGGCAGGGCAGGGGAGGTGGACAGTGCATGTGCTGCACAGAGCTGCATTGCGTGGCAGTTGGGATGTGCGTGGCGCACAAGGCACGAGGCTGCCTGTGCCCCCCCACTTCCTCCGGCACCACCCCAACACCATCCGCACTCGTGTGCCGCACCACTGCATGCCCCCGCTCTTGCGCCCCGCCCAACAACGCCGCACCCACACAGCCCGGCCACGCCGCCTCCAATCGCACGCCACCATCAACCAACGTGACGCCACATATGTGCTCCCTGGGGCGCCGCGCCCTTGCTTAGGGAACTAACTCATGCAGGCAAGGCGGCTCCGGGCTGCACCCCTCATCACCTTGACGTTCACTGTGGGCACGCCAAACCCCTTGAGCCGCGCGGTGTGCATCTCAATGTACGCGTCCGCCGACGCGCGGTCGGCAAACAGGTAGATGCCGCCCGCCTCCTGCCGCTCCTCGCTCTCCGTCCACACCTGCGCTGGGGCAGGCAGCATGGAGGAAGGCAGAGGAGGGATGCACCAGCGTGAGGGTACACAGGTGCCACCTGCCTCCTGCCGTCCTTCAACCACCGTGGAAATCTCCATGCAGGGAGAGAGGGTGGCCCACGGGCATGCCCGCTGTGTGGGAGGGAGCGCCTTTTGTTTGCAAGCTCTGGGACCGGACCAGGCCCGCCTGCAGGCCCGTCCACCTGGCCCGCCGGCGTACCCCCAGCCCCTGGGTTGCCCCGCCTGCCTCATCTTGCCCCGCTCTCTGCCTTATCATGCCCCGCTGTCTTCCAACCACATCCCTTGCTTCACCAGCCACTCCCGCCCCCTCCGGCCCCTGCCTCTGCCCCTTGCCTTCCGCCCCCTGCGCACCACACTGTCCCCACCTCTCCCGCTTGCTTACATGCCCTACCTTCCAAACGTCCCTCTGCCACTCCCTACAGACCTACTGTGCCGGCCCTGTATCCAGAGCGCCCCCTCGTGCCTCGCTTCTCTTTGCTTGCAACACAGGGGCAGCACACGTGCAAGCTTGCCTTCCAGATGAAGCCGGGCTCCTGAGCAATCGACTCTGCCAGCCCCCGCATCCCCTCGGTCATGGCGTCCCCAAAGGGGCCCGTAAAGGGGAAATCAACTTGCAGCAGCACCGGCGCCATGTTCCAGAGATTGGCGGTTTTATAACCCGGTGGCTGTCTGCATGCAGTGCAGAGGCGCAGGGGTGCGCTGCAGGGAGAGTGGGAGACTGACACGAGTGTCAGGAACGGCTGCCGCTGCTGCCACCGCCACCGCTGCCGTCACCGCCGCTCCCGACAAAACCCAACCCAGGGCGCTTCCACGCTTCGTTATTTTGCTGAAATATAGATGCAAGACACTAAGGCGCAGCTGGCGGCCTCTGCAAGGCAACAAAGCCGGCACCCACCGGAGGTATTGCCACGTCAAAGACTTTAAGAGGCCAAATAAGTTCTCAGGAGCGGTGTTCGTCAGAAAGTAAGAAGTGCTGCGCGAGTGGCTCGATAGGGCGCCCGAAGAGGGAGCTCAGAGAGGCAAGTGACCCCACTTCATGCGCTCCGTTCTTCCGCTCCCATGCAGCTCTCACTCGGCCTGTCCGTCCCACTCCTTGCAGTGCCACGCAACTTGCAGCCATGGGCCGCTTCCAGTTGGCGACGCAAGCGCCCTCAGGGCGGAGCTCGGGCATAATTAGAGGGGCGGCAATCGCTTCGGCCGGCTTGTTTGTGATGGTGAGTAGCGCGCTGGGCACCGCCAGTGACCGCCACCAAACGCGGCGCGCAGCTGCCCACTACGGGCTGCCCTTCCCAGCCGTTGCCGCCACTGACCGCCGCCCCGCACTTGCATCCGTTGCGTCGCCTAACGCACCGACGCCCTGCCTCTCCTATGCTTTCCCCTGCAGTTCCTGGTGCTGCAGACGGTGGAGATGGATGGCATGCGGATGCAGCGGCCAATGTGAGAGCTGGCAAACGCTGGTTGCCCTTTCCTGGGGTTCTGAGAGCCGCGGCTCCCCGTGTGGCGTATGGACAGCTGGGTGCTGCACGGGCCTCAGCGCTATGTGGCAGTCTTGTTCACGCGCGGTTGGCACACAATACACATGCCTTGTGCCGGTGACACGGAGGTGGGCAGCTTTGCCCTGCCGTGCGCCCTGGCCAGCTGTCATCCACAAGGTGCCCAGCGGGGGTGCCGCCCCGCTGACGGCTGCCGCTGCGCACTCCCCTCACCGCCCGCCCCGCCCCCTGTGCCCTGCCTGCCTGCAGGCACCAGCTGTCCAAGCTGCAGCAGTCCCTGAGCAGCTGGGCCTGGTCGTCAGTTACGGTCAACACGACCACAGAAGCAAGCGGCAGCGCGGTGCAGGAGCCAGCGGAGCAGCCGCCGGCCGAGCAGCCAGCAGAGCAGCCTAACACGGAGGGGCAGGCGCAGCCGGCAGAGCCGACTCCCGAGGAGAAGGCGGCAGCAGAGGCGCGGAAGGCCGAGGAGGAGAAGGCGGCGGCGGAGGCAAAGGCTGCGGAGGAGGAGAAGCGGAAGGCGGAGGAGGAGGCGGCCAGGAAGGCGGAGGAGGAGAAGAAGCCAGCAGAGGAGGAGGCGGCCAAGAAGGCGGAGGAGGAGAAGCGGAAGGCAGAGGAGGAGGAGGCGGCCAAGAAAGCAGAAGAGGAGAAGAAGGCAGCAGAGGAGGAGAAGCGTAAGGCGGAGGAGGAGGCGGCCAAGAAAGCAGAGGAGGAGAAGAAGGCAGCAGAGGAGGCGGCAGGAAAGCCGGCGGAGGGAGAGGCGGCGCAGCCGGCGGAGGGCGGGGAGGAGAACAAGGAGAACAAGACGGCAGCGCTACCTGCAGACGGGGACATTTTTGCCGGGCCCACTCTGGACCTGTCTGGGCTGCCCACCATCTTCACTGCCATGGTGGACCAACTGAAGGAGCACAGCTGGCAGGGCAAGCCCGAGGCGGCCGCCACCGAGCCCGCCACGCAGGCGGCACGGCGGTTGGAGCTGTGAGCCCCCCCCCCCGGCCGTAAGGGGGGACACCGGGGGGGGGGCCGCGCGCTGTTGGTGCATGCTCCGCTGCGGAGCAGTGCCCCCTGCCCCTGCACGTCACCCCTGCGGCTACCGTTTGCGCTCCTGCTGCTGCCATGCTTTGTGTGGCGCTATTCATATTACAAGTTTGTGTTTCCGCAGCCCCTTGTTACCCGTGACCCTCCGTCCCTCCCGGTCGTCTTCCTGCTCCTTGATGCCCAAATTGTTGGTCCCATACCGTGCTGTACTTCAACCGCTTGCAACACCCAACACGATAGCGTCGGCGGCCCTGCCTGGCAGCAATTCCCATGCCTCAGGCCAGTCCGCGAGGGGCAGCATTGGATCGTGCAGGACGCAACCTGTGTTGGGCCGCCCCTGTTGCTTGTGAGGGCATGTGGTGTTGCGTGCTCAGGAAGGAGCCCATGCCAGTGCTCACAAGGGTGGGGCAACAAACGCAGTGCACAGTCAGGAAACACACAGCCCAGATCTGACTGGTGGTGCTCGGCTGCTGGCTCCCTGCGACAGGGATGGTGATGTGGCGGCGGCCGCTGGGGCGCATGCATGGCGGGTGGTTGCGGACGCAGCTGCAGCGGCGATGCAGGTGGGCGGGTGGCCTGCACCACAACCAGCGGAGGGGTGGCTGACCCGTGCGATATAAGTGCGCCGAGGACACCCGCCGTGACATGACCAGTGCCTGCCCATCTCCCTGGCACTTGCAGGAGGGTACTAACTTGGCAGACCGCAAGGCAGCAATGCACATGCTGCAGCGGGCTCTGCCGGTGCGGCTGCCAAGCTGGCAGACCACAGCATGCTGCTGCGCGCGCTGAGTCGGGCTGGCGCTGTGCTGCTGCATGAGTGACGGCGCATCTTGGGTGGGGCCTGGCGATGCGTGCTCGCACCGTGCACTGCTGCCAGTTACGCTCAGACTTCAGCACCTCTTTCAACCTCTCTTACAGCCACTCTTGCAGCCACTCTTACACGACTCTCACAAACTCACAACCACCACTGGAATCACCACTCTTACTCACAGCCATTCTCACAGCCAATCACACTCACAGCCATTCTTACAACCCGGAGTCTTGCCCCCCTGCAGGTGCGACTGCTCACCACCTGCCTTTACAGTCTGCTGCGCGGGCGCTGGCGTGCTGCAGTGGGTGCGCCAATCCCTGCTTCTGCAATTTGACCGGAGTGAGTGAGGCGGCAAAGGGCAAACTGTGCAGCGCCTGTCGCACGGTGCGCTTCTGCAGGCCGGCGTGCAGCAAGCAGGAGTGGGCGCAGCACATGTGGGCGTGCCTGCTGCTGGGCGCTGCAAGGGCAAGATGCAGCTGCTCGCTGGGAGGGAAGGAGGCAGCTTGACAAAACACACACCCGTTCATGATTGAATACCTTCCAGTGTGACATGGCATCGATTTGTAATCTCTAGAACGGATCGGTCACCCAGTTTAAAGCAGCACCAGCCCGAGTGGTGACAGCACGCAACATGCGCAGTCCTGTGCAAGGCCCGCCTGCCATTACCCATCCACATTCTGTCCAAGTGCCAGTGGGGGTTCGCTCTTTATGTCCACGTCACCATGCCGTGTCATTGGTGCGCCTCCGCGGCGCGCCCCACCTGCCCCACTGTCTGCTTCTCGCCGTGCAGTGCCGCCGACCTCAGCAGGGTGGTCACCAGAGCAAGATCTTTCACTGCCTCTGCAGCGCTGCATGTGGCATGGGGTGATGTAAAGAGAAGCTGTGTGGGTGCGTGGTGTGGTGTGGTGAGGTGGCGTGGTGTGGGGGCCGGGCGGAGGGGAGGACAAGCGCCTGAATCAAGTTTTGTCTCAGGAGTGCAGCACAGTGTGCCGGGTCTCGAAGCACCCACAACCCTGCAATGCGGGGGCCAAAGTGAAGTTGAAGGTGGGAAGGTGGGGTGGCAGAGTAGGGAGTGGGAGGGTGTGGCGGGTGCCGCCAATACAGTGTTCTTGAGCGGCGGGTGCATCCCGCGACGGCAGGGCAGCTGGTGCTCGTTGCCACACTCCTGCTCATGGCAGCAGCCCCTCAGTTGGTTCCATGCTCGAGTCGCGTGCATGGCCACCAATTGCGCCGGATGCGCACATGCGCACACACGCAGCAGATGCAACACACACGGCAGATGCTCGCTCAGGCAGGCTGCAAAGTCAAATGCACAAGAGCTGACTCAGGCTGCACCTGATGCGGAACGCGTCTTCCTCCGACGGCATCTGCTCCAGAGCTGCCCCACCCCCGCCCTGCTCCGTCACCTCCACCTCCGCTGGCGCCGCTGCGCCAGCTTCTGCCAGCGCCACGCCCGCCTCACGGGGTTCAGGGGTGAGGGAGGCAGCCCTCTCGCCGGCGGGGGCGGGGCGGCTGGCGGCGCGCACCAGGCGTGCAAAGCAGAGCAGCTCTTCGGCCACCCCTGAGCTGGCGCTCTCAGTCTGCGGGTAGTGGGGTGCAAAAGCGGTGCACACGTTGACTGATACAATGCCAGATTTAGAGGCAGGTTTGCGGCCCTTTGCTGGGTGTGCTGTAAGCAACCGGGCGTTCGTTAAGCGACTGCGACTGCGAGCAGCAGCAGAGAGTGGGACGGGACATTGCTCATGCGGGTGGCCCTCTGCCCTACCTCGCAGGCAATAGAGGAGGGCATGCACAGCAGGCAGCAGAGGGGGCCGGCAGGACCCACCACACAGCAACGTTGCCCAGTCAGGCGCCCCCTGCCCTACCTCTGTGGGCGCCGCATCCTCAGCCCCCTGCTGCACCAGCCGCCAAGCGCGGGCGGACGCGCCGGCGCGGGGCGCGCCCATCCCGCCGCGCGCCACCTCCGCTGTGCCTGCTGTGCCCACAGCGCGCAGCACGATGCTTGCTGAGCTGGCGGCGGTAGTCATGGAGAAGCTGGCCGAGGCGCCTGCGGGCAGGTCCAGTGGCAAGGATGCGGCATTTGCATCCAACTGATGCGGCGGCAGCATGAAATGCTTGATTCAAGCTGCGTGCACCTTGAGCTGTAGTGCATGCCTCACGGTGGCGAGCTGTAAAGACTAGACCAGACTAGGCATGTGCGCGGGCGGGGGGCCATCGCGGGAGGGGTGGAGTGCATGGCGCAGCTGCTTGCTGTCCCCTGCCCCGCTGCCAGGACACCTCATGCCCCATGCCCCTGCTGCTTAAGCCCCTGCAAGCCCCTGCAAGCTTGCACACCTCACCGAGGCGCCAACTTGCCCCACCCTGCCTCTTCCATGCTGCATCTGCCTCCCTGAGTTGAATGACACAAAAAACCCTGCCCACACGCTTGACCCTCCGTCAGCCACAGCCTCTGCATCCCAGACAGGCCAGGCCTTGCCACTACAAGCAAGACAGGACAACCCATGCACGCCCCTGGCCCAAGCACACCTGAACCAACAAAGAACACCACCCCCTGCAGGCAGTCGGGGTGGGGCTTGTCCTGAGACACCCCGCGGGCTGAGGCCGCCGCGCCCACTGCCTCTCCGAACCCCGCCGCGCCGGCGGCCATGCGCAGGGCCGCCACAAAGTGCACGCCGCCCTCGGTGAGGTAGGCGCCTGCAGGGATGGGGGGAGGGGAGCAGCGCGTGGGTGGGGCGCTACCTAAGTGCACGACTTTCCTCGGAAAGGTGCTCATCTGCAGGGTGCAGGTGGAGGGGAGGGAGCAGAGGAAAGCAATGGAAGAGAGCAGCGCCTGCTGGCCGCAGCAGGGGAGGACGGTTAGCGGGCGGCGGTGGCGGTGGGTGCATGTGCCGGCCTCTCCCGAGGCTGCCCACACTCCCAGCCTACCCGGCAGCAGCAAACTCCAAGCACCCGTCTATGCATGTGCCCGAGTGTCTCTACATCTCCCTCTACCTCCGCTGCTTTCCTCAAACCCATACCCCGGGCATATTCCCTTTTCCTTCTCCTTCTCCATGTTTTCTTCTTCTTGTTCTTCACCTTCCGAATCCCCATCCCTACTGACCGCAAGCAAGGCAACAGACCGAGACAGGCCAGCACCTGGCATGGTGGAGGAGTCACGGCGCCAGGCGGACTCGTAGTACTTGTTGCCAGGGGCCAGCGCCAGGTCAGCAGCCATGTCCAGCCTGGCACAGCGTGAGGTGGCAGCGGGAGGGAGAGGAAGACCGGATCAAATGCGAACTCTACGAGAACTCTGGGTAATGGCAATGGCAGCGGCGCCCCAACTAGTCAGTGCACCCAGCAAGGAAAGGCGCCGCTGGCTCCGAGCCCGCATTGCAAGTTGGGTCGAGGGCAGTTGAAGCCGGGCCCCACCTGACAACCTCTCCCAGCGTGCCGCCAGCAATGCAGTCGCGCAGGCGCAGCAGCGCCTCGATGCTCCGGTAGTTTTCGGCCACGCACCACAGCGGCGCCGGCTGCATGGCGGTGGGTGCGGGCGGGCTGGTGGGCAGGGGGGCGGGCGCGCGGGCTGGCAGGGCTGTGCGACGCCACGCTTGTAAGCCCATGTCGCGGGGCAGGCAAACACGGCACAGCAGGCGCCACGGCGGCACTTGCTGGCCCGATTCGCTGGCTCCCAGGTGCCCACATGCTTGGGGCGCACCCTCCTGGGACCCTCCCTCCCTCCTGGCCGCCACACCCGAGGCAGGCTGCGGTGGCAGGTCAGCAGCTGCTCTAACCGTCCCCCATAACCCCCAGCGCCTTCTTCCATGTCAGTCACAGCCCCACCTGGGGCAGGCTGCGGTGGAAGGTCAGCAGCTGCTCGGCCTGCTCCAGGGTGGGTGCCGCTGGCTTCTCACTCAGCACGTGCTTGCCTGCAGGGAAGCATCAGGTTCAGATCGTAGCACTGGCGTGCCCCGGCAGCAGGGTGGGTGCACGGCACAGAAGAGGTGCGGGCTAAGGCAGGCTCACGCGGGCATCGAGTCGGGACACTGCCATTGGAGATGACAGTTGCTGCCTGCCAGCGTTGCCCACGCTCCACGTGCGGCGCCGCCTTCCTCCCCTGCCCCCCCGCCAACTTGTCCTGTCGCTCACCTGGGCGCTGAAGCACCGTCCCTCCACCAGCCACCACTCCAATTAACTGCCTGCCCCTCCCCAAGCCCGCGCCCACCTGCTCTGAGGGCCGCTTGGATGACGGCCCCCTGCGCCTGCGGCGGCAGTACCACCATCACGGCATCCACTTCTGGAGAGGCCAGCACCTCCTGCAGGCCCCCATCGCCGTGAAAGGGCTCGCAGGAGGGGGAGAAGGCTGCAGGGGACAAGAATAGCAGCGGCACGGTGCGGCTGGTGGTAGCAGGGACCCGGCCGGGCCAAAGGGCACTTTTTGGAAGGGCGGCAGGCAGCTGGCGGCGGCGCAGGTGTAACCAAGGTTGGAGCGCCCGCCTGACCTTGGATGGAGCCCAGCAGCTCCCACACGCTCTCGCTGCTCCTGCTCCAACAGGCAGCGACCAGCAGGTCCTCGCAACTGGCCAGGGCGGGCAGGTAGGCGTCTTTCACAAAGCCCCCCGCACCCAGCAGGGCTACCCGCACGGGTGCATGCTCGGTCGACATGCTGGCGAGCAAAAACAGGTTCACGCGCGGGTGGCGAGGCTTTCGACACCACTTGCGCAGCATGCCGGTCACGGCTGGCGCGGCTGCAGCCGGATCTAGGCAGCGATGCCCAAACACCGCAATTGTCGGACCTGCACAGTTGTTGGATCCGCAACAAGGCAATGAATTTGTCCTGATCGAGCAAACGATGGGAGCAAAAGAGCGCAGAGCGGGCCAGGCCGGGCTGCTGGTGCTGCTGCTGGTGCTGCAGCCTTTTGCGGCCACAGCCCAGCTCAGCAAACCGGTTGCCCACGACTCGAATATGGGGGACACTAGTGGCAACAAGTTCCTGCAGCGGGAGGCCACCTTAGACGTGCACATCAACACCGGCGAGCAGTGAGTGCCGGGATCTGGGGCGCCGGGGCATCGGCGCGGCCCGCAGGCGCGGGAGAGGCGGGCAAGCCGTGCCGCCGCCGCCAGCGGCGGCGCCTGCCGCCAACCGGGTGCACCCTCCGCTGGTGCACCTCCTCATCGCCCCTGATTGGCTGCCTGTCCTCCCGTCTGCAGCGAGGCGCCAGACGAGGTGCTGGAGGACACGTGCCCCATGAACATTGCCATCAAGTGGCACGCCGAGGCGTCCAGCGCCGTCTATGCCACGCCTCTCATCACCGACCTATTCTCCGACGGGCGAAAGGACATCATTGTGCCCTCTTTCTCGCACAACATGGAGGTGGGTGCAGGTTAGAGCTGGGGGTGGCGGTGATGTGACAGGTGGCGCAATGATGAGTGTGCTCGCAAGGGGCGCAAAGGCGGTTGCATGCCCTGTTCTCTGCTGGGACCGGTGGCTGGGCAGGCAACCTCTGCTGTACAGCAGATGTTCTTGTGCGCTGTTCAGCAGCCCGCTCAGCAGCATGGCATGTGTGCATGTGTCGCATGCGGATGCCATGGAAGCGAGGGTTTCTGTAGACAGTAGCGGCTACGCGGCGCAGCGATCAAGGGCGGTGGGTGGCAGGCTGCATGCGTCTCTGCGGCAGCTCGCCTGGCATTCCTGGCTGCTCTGCGTCTCGGACGCACACGCCCGCCAAACTTCTGCATGTGCAGGGGTTTCACACTGCCAGTGCCAAGGTGCCTGTCTCTAAGCCCTCCCACGCCCGCACCCACCTCCCCATTCTCTGGCTCACCCCGCCTCGTCACTCCTGCAGGTGTTTGAGGGGCGTGACGGCGCCAAGGTGCCCGACTTTGAGGCCGCCCACACCTCCACAGTGCACACCTCCCCCCTGCTCTACGACATCGACTTGGACGGGGTGCCCGACATTGTGGTGGCAACGTACGACGGCGACATCCTGTTCTTTAAAGACACGGTGAGGGGGTGACAAACTACCAAGAAAATATCCCCTTGTGTTGTTGTACCGCCGTGTCTTGTACCTCTTGGTGTTGGGGACCAGCAAGAAAGCAGGGGCAGGGGTGCGCCGCCGTGTCCTCGCTTGACACGGGCCCAGGTCTGCTGCTGTGTCTTCAACAGAGGGATGGGATGAGGTGGGCGGTAGTAACGCGCCGGCAAGCTGAGCCTGCCCATCTGCCTGCCGTGGGTGCGCAGGGTGAGGAGGCGGCGCAGCGGCTGACGGTGCCGCGCCTGCGTGTGCGGCGCGACTGGCACAAGGGCCTCAACCCCGACCATGTCGATCACAGGTGTGTGCACATGCCTCTGGCCTTGTGTGACTTGCCAAGGATGTGCGTGCTTGGACCAGTTGAATGAAGTGTGACTGGCATGTCGACCACAGGTGGGCTGGGTAGGAGTTTGGAGGGAGGGAGGCCCGGGGTGGGGCCGGCAGGGGCTGTGCGATGAGGATGCCTGGGATGCCTGGGGAGCGTGTGCCTGAGGGCGTGACTGGGAAGTGGCAAGGCGCAAGTGTGCACTCCAGCCACCTTGCAGCGCCCATCCAAGCTCAACCCCTGCCTGCCTGCCTGCCTGCCACGTGTGCGCAGCCAACCTGATGTCGGCGGCGGCACCCCGCCTGCTCCTGGCGCCCCGCCCGCCCCTCAGACTGCTGGTGGGCAGCAGGCACAGCAGCAAAACGCCGGCCAGCAGGCACAGCAGCAGGCGCAGCAGGCGCAGGGCCAGCAGGGCCAGCAGCAGCGGCGCCGTCGGCTGCTGGAAGTGCCGACTCAGGCTGAGGCTGACCTCACTGCTGCTGCTGCTGCGGCGGCTGCCGGCCAGGCTGGCGGTGGTGAGGTGCACCATGAGCCTGGAGAGGGGTGGCACCGCCGGAGGCTGGCCCAGGATGGCCAGCAGGGAGAGCAGCAGGCGCAGCAGGCACAGCAGGAGGGCCAGCAGCAGGACCAGCATGCACAGCAGCAGGGACAGGAACAGGGGCAGCAGGCACAGCAGGGTCAGCAGCAGCAGCAGCAGCAGCAGCAGGCGGAGCAGGGCCAGCAGCAGCAGCAGGCAGAGCAGGGCCAGCAGCAGCAGGGAGGTGATGCAGCGCAGCAGGCGCAGCACGATGGCCACGCACAGCAGCACGACGCGCAGGGCCAGCAGGCGCAGCAGCACGACCAGCAGGCCCAGCATGGCGGTGCCGTGGGCGTGGAGGAGGGAGATGTACTTTCTGATGAAGCCGCTGAATCCTTCAATGACTTGTTTGGAGAGGGGGAGGAGGGCGGCGACGAGCTGATCGGCGAGGAGGCGGGCGGTGACGTGGCGGATGGTACCGCCTTCCGTGACGTGGACGACAGCACCGGTGCTGGCGGCGACGCCAAGCCGCGCGTGCCGCCCAAAGGCGCCAAAAAGATCTGGTGGGTGGGCGGGGTGGGCTGGGGAGTGGACGAGAGGACTGGAGGCGGAAGGGAGGGTGAGGAGGGCAGGGGCAGCACGGGGTGGGGCAGTGCAGTGCTTCGGGAGGTGAGCGGGGGGGAGCACGGGCCACGTGTGCGCGCTGGGTGGCAGCGAGGCCTGCCGCTGCCGCTGCATGTCGCTTGCTGCTGTCGCCCCGCCCCAGCCAGAGGCCCTGACGGACCACTGACCCCTGCACTCTCCTGGGCCTCCTCCCCTTGCTCTTGCCTGGATGCTGCTGCAGGAGCGGGCACCGCGGCAAGCAGGAGCGGCCGCACGGCTGGGAGGGCGAGGACCCAGCGTGAGTGACGCTTGTGCTGCGAGCTATAGTACTGCCTTGCCCTCGCCTCAAGACCTGGCCTGAGTGCGCCAATGAAGCGATGGGATGGGAGGCGCTCGCCGGCCGTGGCAGGCTGGTGCTATTTTCTGTGTCCGTCTTCCTGGGCCCGCTCCTGCGCTGGCCTGTGCCTTGGGCGCGCCTGCCCTGCCTGAAATGGACTGCCTGCCGCCCACCCATGCACCTGGTGCCGCGCTGCGCAGCACACGCAGAAGTGCGCTGCTACCGCCTGTTTGCGGCCTGCCCTGCGCGCACGCGGGCTGCTGCCTGCGCTGCTGCCGCCGCAGCCGCCGCTGTCTGCTGCCCCGCCACCAGTCACTTCCCCCCCTGTGGCCTCTCTCGCCCCACCTCCCTCCCTCCCTCCTTATTTCATCCTTGGCTGCTATCAAAATATCAACCCAATTCTTCCTGCGCTTGCCCCTTGGCTGCTATCAAAATATCAACCCAATTCTTCCTGCGCTCGTCCCTCACCCCCTCACTTCCTTTCTTTCCCTTTGCCCTGGCAGTGGCCTCCAGAACCACGCTGCCCACCCTGCGTCCTCCCCATAGCCAACCAAACATATCCGTCCCTCCTTCTCCCCTCCTCCTCCCATTACATCAGTGGCCTGCACGACTACGACCCGGACTATGCCGGCGCCCGGGAGCACGCGGCCGCATGGGACGACGAGTGGTATGAGGGAGGCTCGCACCACGCGGCTGATGCAGCCGACGGCGGCGGCGAGCCCGCCAAGAGGTGTGTGTGTGTTTGGGGTGGGGCTGGTGTGAGTGGGGTTGTGTTGGGGCTGGCGCATTTCCCAGGTCCTGGCCACCCCCTGCTGTGCACGCGCCCCTCATCCTAGCTGCCACCCTGCCGCCGCTCACCCCACTTCACTTGACACTCTCTCCCCTCCCCTCGTCCGCCCCTGCCTCTGCATCCACCCCTGTACCCTGCCATTTGCTCACCCTTCCCTCTTCACACATGCCCGCCCCCCCTCATGCAGCCCCTACCTGTACATCGACCCCCACATCCTGGCCACCCCCGCCATCGCCGACATTGACGGCGACGGCGCCGAGGAGCTGGTGGTGGCTGTCTCCTACTTCTATGATCTCCAATACTACGACAACGAGGTGAGGTCGGGGCCCCTGCAGAGGAGCAGTGTGTGGGGGCAGGTGTGTTGTACTTGCTACGACCTGCAGTACTACGACAACGAGGTGGGCAACAACGCCGTGGAGACCTTTGGATGGCAGTATGGGGGGGGAGTTAAGGGGGGTCGGAGGGTTTGGGGACGGTTGTGTTGTGCTGCTACGACATGCAGCTGTACATCGGAGGGTCTGGGGGCAGATGTGTTGTACTTCTACGACCTGCAGTACTAAGAACTGCAGGAACGAGGTGGGCGCTGGGGATGCATGCCGCGTGTTGTTCATCACACGGTTTGAGGGGGCAGGGGCGTGATGGCGAAGCAGATGAGCGGGCTGTGGCGGCCTCACATACCTGCAAGGACGTGGCGCGAGGGATGCGCAACGGCCTGTCTCTCACACACATGTTCACATACAGTTCATGTGCACTGCCTGGTTCACCCTTTTGCGGCGGTGTGCCCGCCCCGCTGCCCCGCCGGCACATGCCTCATCCCCACCCCCTCTCTCTGCTTCCCCTTCCTTTTGTGCCACCCCGCAGGACCACCGGCGGGAGCTGGGCAAGGACGTGGAGCTGGGGCAGTACGTGGCCTCGGGGGTGGTCGTGTTTGACCTGCACCGCAAGACAGTCAAGTGGAGCCAGGTGAGCCCTGGCTTCCTCCCGGGCTGCTGCTTGCTTGAAAGGGAGGGTGGCTGGTGGGGTCCATGCCATTGCACGACTGCCTGCAACAATGCAGCCAAGGTCAGAACCCCACACGTACTGCACACACCTCGCCCCCCAACACAAGGGTTGCTCCACAGGTACAACACCAATGCCTCCCCTCCTGTCTGCAGCACCTGGACATGTCAACCGACTACACCGCCTTCAAGGCCTATGCCTACTCCGGTGAGGGGGGCGGGAGGAGGAAAACCATTGTGTTTGTGGCATGTTCCCAATGCAGGGGGGAGAGGAGCGGGCACTCCTCCAGCACACACTCCAGGCTTCAGGGGCACGCTCATGCGCCCCGGCTGCCTGCGCCTGCCGCTGGTACAGACAGCGCTTGCTGTGCTCTCATCTTGCCTGCACCCTGCACGTGCTTGCTTGCTCACTGCTCCCACCCCTTTGTCCCCCGGCCTCTCTCCACTTCCCCCCTGGTGCAGCCCCCACGCTGGCTGACTTGGACAAGGACGGCAAGATGGAGGTCATCCTGGGCACATCCATGGTGGGTTTGATCTTAATGATATAAAAGTGTGTGTGTGTGGATGTTATCCGTGGTGGTGTTGGGCTGAGCTGGAAGCCAACCAGCAAATGGACGTTATGCTAGGCACATTCACAGTGAGCTTCTCAGTTTCGTTTCAAGTTGCGTCCACACGGCCGTTCAGACTGCTGAGGTCACCTGGCGGGCACCCCAGGCGCTGCCGCACTCCAGCTTGGGCTGGCCTGGCAGCTGCACCTACTTGGCGTGTTGGGCTGCTTCCCACACACGAAGAATTGCCCTCCTGGCTGTGTTTCCTCAGCATGCACAGCACACCATCAGGGCTCCATGTGCGCCCTGGGCTGCTGCTGCACGAAATCCATCCCCCCCCTGGATAACGAACCCACCCCCCTTCCGATTGCCACTGTAACTCCTGCAGGGCTTCCTGTACGTGCTGGACTGCTACGGCGCCACCCGCAAGGGCTTCCCGCTGCAGATGGGGGACATACAGGTGTGGCGGGGAGCAGGGGAAGGGTTAAGAGGGTGGTGGCTTGTTGTTTTAGTAAGGGGTGGTAGGGCAGTGCAGGGTGTGTCCAAGCTTGATGCAGGCAGGTGTGTGGCGGGAGGGAAAGAGCCTTTGGGCCAAGGGGCAGGGAGCAGGGGCGGGAGCAGGGCGCCGTGGCCAGAAACTTGGTTACAATTTGAGGGTGCCACTGCCCGGACCTTACACCCAACTGGTGTGTGTCGGCCCTGCCGGCCCAGGTGGCGCATGCTGACGTGGAGCATGACCGCAGGCTGGCACTTACGCCACCCCACATGCTGATCATCAGATGCCTACACCTCGTCTCGTTTCATGATGCACGCCCAGGTGTCGGTTGCTGATGTGGGCAGCCGTGTGGGTCCTGCTCAATCCACCGCACTTCGTACTATTCTTTGCCCGTGCAGGCCCAGGTGGCGGTTGCTGACGTGGACAACGACGGCCGGCTGGAGCTGGTGGCGGGCGATGCCCGGGGCAACCTGGCGGCCTTCACCGCCGACGGCAAGGAGGTGTGGGAGATGCACCTGGAGAGCCAAGTGCACCAGGTGAGGGAGGGGTGGATGAGAGGGCGGCCGATGGAGGCTGAGTGTGGGAGGTGTGGGGTTTAAGGAGGGGCGGATGTGATGGACAGAGGGAGGGGGAGGCCGAGGGAGGGCACAGAGCTGTGGGGGAGGTGGTGGGTGGGGGGGCGGGGGCGGTTTGCGGGGGCAGGGAGATGAGGGGACACGCCTGGCGTGGCGGGTGCGCCCACGTGAGGGGCCGCCAGGTGCGGCTGGTTCTGTGCGGGTCGCAGCTGTGGTGGGGCGGAAGGCAGGTAGGTGACAGGCTGGCGGCGGGCAGCTTGCAGCTCAACAGTGTCGCAGGTGGAGCCTCCTGAGCTCCTTGCCTCCCCTTGCCTCCCTCCTGACGGCACCCTCTCACGCCCCGCACTTCCTTTGTGTGCAAAGCCCGGCGTTTGGCTGCCCTCCTGGCCCCCCTCCCCCCCTGCTGTTCGCGCCTCTGTTTCCCCTCTCCCCGCCCCACTGCCCACCCTTTTCCTGGCCATTTCCCCCCTGCTGTCCACGCCTCTGTTTCCCCTCTCCCCGCCCCACTGTCCACCCCTCTGTGGCCCCTCTCCCTGCTGCCCCCTCCCACGCGCCCACGCTTTCTGCTTGCTTATGTTGACGCAGAACCCGGTGTTTGGAGACATTGACGGCGACGGGCAGCTGGAGGTTGTGGTGACCACATTCAGGTGGGTGTCATCTCCTCACTGTGCAGCACTTTCAGAGTGTCGTTTGGCGGCAGGGCACAAGGCTCATGCCAACTGTTGAGTGGTGGGGCCTCCTGCATTTAGTCATCGGTTGGAGCAGAAAGTATGAGTGCTGCAGTGCACCCGCATCTGTGAATCCTCCCTGCGCCTTCGCCCTGCCCCCTCCACAACCCTCATGTGCCCACCCCCGCACCCCTGCTTGCAGCGGCAACGTTGTGGTGCTGCGTGCCGCAACCGGCGGCGTTGTGGAGCCCTTCCCCTTCAGGGTGGGTGCCACGTCAGCGCCATGCCAGCACAGCACAGCGGGGCGGGAGGGGGGCCGGCAGCAGCAGCAGCAGGCAGGCGTGCTGCGCCCCTCAAGCCCCGAGCCAGCCGGCCGCCGGGGAATGCAGCCTCTGCTCCCCAACCTCAGCCCTCCCAGCACGCTCATCAATAAGGCAACTGAAAAGCTGAATGGTGTTTCGTTGATAACCAGCCCCTTAAACACCCATCCCCCAATCCGCCTCGCAGGTGTTTGGCAAGCTGATGGGCGCCCCCCTGCTGACCATCCTTCCCCCTCCTCTTATGTGCTCCTCTTGTGTGCCCCCACCCACAGGTGTTTGGCAAGCTGATGGGCGCCCCCCTGCTGACCAAGCTGGACGACCCAAAGGAGCCGGGACTGCAGATTGTGGTGGCGGGTTTCGACGGCTTCCTGTACGTCATCGACGGCCTCAGCGGTGAGCTGGGCGCGCTGTGGTCACGCTGTGGTCATGCTGTGATGTGCTTGCTGGGGTGCGGTGTGGGCGATGGCAGCATTGCCGGCATCAGTGGTGAGCTGGGTGCGCTGTGGTCCCCACTTTCACTGTTCATATACCTGCACTGTCAACCTACCCTTTTAACTGTTAAATTGACCCTCTGCAGGCTGCGCCGGCTCTTTGGACCTGGGCGACTCCAGCTACGCTTCGGGGCTGTCCCACGGCCCCCTGCCTGACACCTCAGCTCACATCCCTCCTGCGCCTTCCTCTGCAGGGTGTGCCGACTCACTCCCTGGACCTGAGGCGAGTCCAGCTACGGCCAGGTGCTGGCCGTCCCCTCCCCTCTGTGACCTCTGTTACCCCTGCTTCACGGTTCACTGACCCACCCTGCAGGCTGCGCCGACTCTTTGGACCTGGGAGAGTCCAGCTACGGCCAGGTGCTGGCCGACGACTTGGACGGCAACGGACGGCTGGACCTGCTGGTCGCAACCACCAATGGTGCGCTGTCTTGTTGATCGCCACCGCCTGGTTTTTGAGTGGTGGAGGGCAGCCATTCTGAGCGGGCTTGGGGCAGCATGGAGCGGGGCAGGCAGGCAGCAGCGAGCGCCTGCCGCAGCTGGGCTGGGTTGCGCTGGGTGGCATGCTGCCTCCCATCGTTTTCTGACCAACTCGGTTCCATTCGTCGCGTGCAGGCAACATCTACGCCATTGCCACCGCGGCCAAGTACCACCCGCTCAAGTCGTGGACGCAGCAGACCATTGGCGGGGGCAGCTTCACCGCCAGGTGCGTTTCTGACGTGACACCACAGGCATCGAAAGCAGTGGAGTTGTGATGGGAGGTCTGGCAGGCCCATGGTAGGGTGTGCGCCCCACCGTGCCCCCCTGGTGCACAGTTGCTCGCCGGCCCCCTGCACCTGGCCCTTTTGGTGCAACCCTGCTTGCCTTGCCCCACCGCTCGCCCCCCTGCACCTCGTGCCTCATGCAGGTGGGGCTGGGAGGGCGTGTATGTGACCACCGAATCCCGCAAGCCGCGCGACGTGCGCGGCCAAATGCTGCCCCTGCGCTTCAAGGTGATCGACCAGCGGCCGCCCGTCAAGGGCGCTGCAGACGGCGGCGGCGCTGACGCGGCGGCACAGCAGGCGAAGCAGACCAAGGCGGCGGCGGGGGGCAAGGACGCGGACGAGGAGGCGGCTGCTGGCGGTTCGGGGGGTGGAAAGAAGAAGTCGCCAGCAGGGCGGGGGCCCTACAAGGTGTCCATCCAGCTCACAGGTGGGTGGGTGGGTGCCAGCTGGCAGCGCCTGCCTGGGTTGGTGTCCGCGTTGTCGTGCTGCGTGGATGGCTTGCTGACCAGGCTGGCCGGCCTCCCTGCTGCCACTGTTGCCTGGCTTGCTGGCGCCACCACCTGCCCCCACTCATCACCCCTCCTCACCCACCCGCCCACCCTGCCAAAAATGAACTCGAAAGAAGTTGCAGGCGTGCACAAGTGGTCATCATTGGCACTGCTGACGTCATCACCTCCCTCCCGTCCTGTGCTGCAACAACAACACCACATGCAGGCGTGGGCATGCGCGAGATGAATGCTGGGGACCGGCCCGTGATCGGCATGGCCGACGTCATCAACGGCACGGGGGCCTACACCATGGAGATACCCTGCCCCCGCTCACGGGCGACCGCCACCGTGCGAGTTGAGATGCGGGATGAGACGCGGCTGCTGTTTGTGGATGAATTCAGGTGAGCAGGAGGGCATGCTTTGGAGGGCATGCTTTGGAGGGCATGGAGGGAGGGCATGGAGGGAGGGCGCTTCGGCGGGCCGCTTTGGAGGGAGGGCGCTGTGTGATGTTGCCCTGCTAACCGTGGGGATTCAGTGTGCAAAGTGATGAAGTGTTCGATTTTGACGGTTTTGCTCGCGCTGGGGCGGCATGAGCCTCCCAGGCGGGGGTGGGGCGTCCTGGGGCGCTTGTGGTGGTGGCTGCTCCTCTTCCTGCGCTGCCGCTGGTACAGTGCAGCTGGGGTGCCGCTCCGCGGGGCAGCCTGCTTAGCCTCCTGCAATCTGAGCTCCTGTAGCAACGGCATGCGCAGTGGATACAGATGGCACTTTGGAGAGCAGCTGGCGCGGCGGTGCGCACCAACCGCCTGCAACCGCCTGCCCAGTCACTGCAGCTGTACCAACAATGCTCCCCCTCCCTGCTCTTCCTCCTGCCACGTGCAGCCTCTCCTTCCACATACACTTCTACCGCCTGCTCAAGTGGCTCATCGCCGGCCCGTTCTTGGCGGCCGGGGTCGCGCTGCTAGCGTTCCGGCAGGACGCCGAGGCGTTGCCGGCGTGATGGAGGGCGCTGCAGGCGGGGGTGAAGCGGGCGGCGCATGGGCGGCGCCGGCTCAGCGCAGCACTTGCGCGCCCTCCAGGGATGGCTGTTCCTTAGAGCGCAAGTAACCCACCTGCACATTCTCTTTAATCGGGTGTAACACCGTGATCACAGTCACTGGCACTCAACCAAGCTATCCCTGTTCACGGCACCCGTCTGCCGCTGCCCCCCGCGACACCCTGTGTGTTGGTTTGCACCTGCGCCCCCAGGCGCTCGTGCAGGCCAGCCCGGTCGCATATTGTGCTATTTGCAACGGTCCAGAACGGAAACACGATGCGCGGAGACTCCACAACACGACGGGAAGGTGCGTGCCAGCTGGTTCCCCGAGCCGCGTTTGCGAACGCTTGTGTTGCCGCCCAGGCATCGATTTGCTCCGTGACATTGATGGATGCCATCGGCAGCACACCCGGAAGCCCCTGCCTTCCGCTTTGAACTGACCGGGAGGAGCTTGCGCCCTCACCACGCGTGGCCACGCGCTCCGACTCATTACCGGCGCGCTGCTGGGCACGGGGCAGCGGCGCTCTCGCATCTGAGCATGAACATGAGGCTGCTAGTGGCGCCGGTGCGCCTGCTCCTGCTGGCTTGCGCGCTAGTGGCTTGCGGCGCCACCTTCTCCAACGCCGGTCTCGCTCTGCGGGACGAGGTGAGCGCCATGCTGCTGCATTGTTGCGGGACGCCATTTTTGCCAGCGCTGGCCCAGCCGCCCAACATGCATGGTGCGCCGCCAATCCCCGCAGGCGCCGGAGCTGTCGCCGCTGTCAGTGGCCGCCGCCGCTGACGGCACCCTCCAGGTCACGGGGCTGAGGTGAGCACTGCAGCATGTTGTTCAGAGCATTGCTGCCTCGGCATGCAGGCCGCAGCATGGACGCACATGCATGCGCAGCATACAGCAGTATGTCGCGGCCACCCCGCCGCAACCGCCAGCTGCTGCCAACCCGCCCCCGGCCGCCCCGCCTCCCCTTCCACCCCAGGTTCCGCGGCTGCCCGCAGCGCTCCCTGAGCGTGCTGCTACTCGATGGCAGCGGTGCGACATCAGAGGCGGCGCTGAGCAGGCAAGCGGAGCCAGCTGTCGCGGACTGAGGGTGCCGGTGCAGGTGTGGAGCTGCGCGCTGGTACAGTTGGCAGACTTTTTAGCCTGCCTCACCTGCTGTCACGCCCGTGCCATGCACCCATGTCCGTGCTATGCAGCGATGCGGCTGTTTTCCTGGACTTTGACCGCTCGTTTGACCGTGCCAGCGACAGCTGGGTGCTGAGCGTGGCGCTGCCGCCCGCCGCCCCCCGCCCCGCCCGCTTCGAGCTGTGGTGCCACGCCTGCCACAGCTCCGCCGCCGCCGGCAGCGAAGAGTTATCCGGAATGCTTGCCAGCCAGGGGCTGCCCTCGCGCGAAGGCAGCCAGGATGCCGCCGCCGGCACTGTGGCGGTGCTGCTGCGGGGCGCAGTGCTGCCAGCACCCACCAGCGCCGCCGCCACCAGCCGTCGCCGGCTGCAGCAGGCCGCCGGGGCCTGCGCCCCGGTCACCGTGGGCGGGCAGACCTACACCTTTGCCTCGTGCACCACCGACGCCAACACCCCCCTCACGCTGTACGCTTCTGTGGAGCCCAGCGGCGCTGGCTCGCTCTTAAAGATGGCCATGGTGGCGACGACCTCCTCTGACTGGGTCGCGTGAGTGGGGTAAACTGCCATGTAGTTGTGTGGATTACTTGATGTGCGGTGCTGCTGAGCTTCGTGAGGGCTGCTGCCGCCAACGCCAGCCGCCGTGTGCACGTGTCCGCGGACACAAAATATCATCTCATCTCACCTCACCCCGTCCCCTCCCCACATCACCACGACCTTGCTGCAGGTTTGGCATCCCCAAGGAGAGCATCTTCATGTGGGGCGCCAGCACTGTGGTGGTGGCGCCCACCGCCACGGGTGCGTGCATGCACAGCACGGCATGCACAGCAGGGGCAGGGGCAGGTGCAGCATGCAGGGAAGGGGCAGGCGCAAGCGCAGGCTCTCCCGTGGAGAAGCTACCTGCTGGCTTGGGGGGCGGCCTCCAAGTGCGTCCCGGCGCGGTGGCCTGCTTGCTTTCTTTTCAGCTCAGGAAGTGCCAGCTGCTGTGCGTGCTGCGCGCCGTCCATGCAGGTGCTGAGGTGGCGGGCTACCTGCTGCCCGACTCCTACGAGCCGGCCGCGGTGAACGCCGCCAAGGGCACCCTGCCCCTCACAGATGCCGTGGCCGAGGCCACCAATGGTGAGCTTCACAGCGCGTTGGAAACAAGAACACAGCTGGTGCAGCATGTGCCAGCCATAACCTCTGCGGATGCGGTGGCAGCGGCCGCCAACCGTCGCCCCTGCAAGCAGCCTCAGAGCTTTTTGCAGCTCCCGTGGGTGCAGCACAGCGTGCCGAGCACATGCAGCCAGCAGGTGGCGCCACCCGCTGCACACACGTGGCTGGAGCCCTTGCATGTCCCGCCGCCACCGCCCCCTGCTGCTGCTCCTTGTCGCGCAGGCGAGCTCCGGGCCGTGTTCACCGTGACGCTTCCCACCCTGACGCCCGCCGCCGCTGCTGCCGGCGTCACGTTCATCTCTGCTATGGGACCCATGAGCGGCTCGGGCCTGGCTGAGCACACCGGTGAGCGGCCCGCCTGCCTGCCTGGCCTGATGCAGCCAATGCCCGCCTGCCTGCCTAGTCTTGTCGTCCTGTTTATGGGCACCCAGCTGTTTATGGCACGCTTGCCTGCGGCGCACAAGCGTTTGCCCCTTCTACATGCGCCACTTTGCCGGCCTGCCACCCGCCTGACTGTGGATTCTTCATCCTGTGTAGCACCCACCTCCTTTGTGCAAAGCTCGGCACCTCGCTGTCCCAGGATCCCTCATCCGGTGCACCAGTCGCCCCTTCCGCCTGACAAAGCCTGACACCCCATCTTGCATGGACCCTCTCATCCTGTGCTGCAGTCACCTCGTTCGGCACACTGGCTATGAAGGCGGCAAGCGCCGGCCCTGCCGCCCCCACGGCACCCCCAACGACGGCCACCCCCGCCCCCACGGCGCCGCCAACGACGGCCACCCCCGCCCCCACAGCACCCACACCCTCAACCCCGCCGGTGGTGGTTGCCGGGGGTGGCGACGGCGACGATGATGACGACGTGAGTGTTGCGTACCAAGCTCACTGTTCACTGCTGATTCAATGTGTTTCCTGTGCCAGCTGGCACTGCACACGTGGGCAGTGTACATGCAGCGTTGGGTACCACCGCATGCGCGTGTGTTTTGGCGCAGGCAGCCGTCATGCCCCGCCATATCCCAGACCAGTGGAGGCGCCGGGGCGGTGGACTGCGCACAAGTGCTGGTGGTGTGGCGATGGTCATGCTGCTGCTGCTGCTGCTGCTGCTGCCGCCGCTGCCCATCTTTGATCCCCGAGCCCCTGCTGCAGCTGGCACACCTCAGGTGCAATCGGGGAGCGGCACACCGATCGTTATTATCAATTTCCCAACCCCAGGGGCCCCGGTTTCCACCAGTTTCACCCACTTGCGCTATCTCCCCTCCCTATGATGCCACCCGCAGCACGAGCATGACGACCATCACGATCACGACGGCGACGACGACCACAGCTCCGGTGCCGGCACACCCCCCTCGGGCGCACCTCCAGGTGCCCCGGCGGGCGCCGCCGTGGGCGGCGGCTGCGCGCTGCAGTTGGCGGCGGGCGCGGCGCCCACTCAGTTCCTGGGGTGCAACCTTATCAGCGGTATCAGCAGCAGCTACTGGGTGATGTGGAGGGCGGAGCCCTCGCCCACCAACCCCGCCGTGAGTGCCAGCTGGCATGCTTTGGGGTACCAGGCAGCATGCCACCGGTGGTGTGGTGCAGCGCTGGGTTGGCAGGGCTGGGCCGTGGGCCTCCTGCTCTCTGCTCTGTCGGGTGGTGCCAGGTCGGAGCCATGCCCGCCAACCCCGGTGGTGAGTTGCGATGCGCAGTGGGGTAGCGCCCAGGTGGTGCTGCTATGGCAGGGACAGGTACTGACTGTTGTGGAGGGCGAAGCCCTCGCCCACCGACCCCGCTGGGCGTGACGGGGGCAGCAGGGCAAGGCAGGGGCTCCGCTCGCTATCTGCACCCCTGCCTCTCAAACTCCTCTCGCAGTAATTGCCGTGTGCAGAAGATGGGCATGCAAACCTCTTCACACGGCTTTCACCCCCCTGGATCCCCCATCTCCTCAACCATTAACTCACTCTCCTCAACTCCCCTGCCTGCCCTCCCCAAACAGAAAACCCTGCTCACCATCGGCATGAACGCCACCTCCTCTGGTTACGTGGCGCTGGGCTTCCCCCGCACCCCCAGGCAGATGGTGGGGGCCACCGCCATGGTGCTGGCCGCCTGCTCCCCTGGCGCTGACTGTACCGGGGGCGCCAGGCTGGCGCAGTACTACATGGGCGGCACCAGCCAGTCGGGTGAGGCGCTGCAGAGAGCGCGCAGCAAGCGCACAATGCTGCCTGCCTGCCTGCCTGCCTGGCTGCGTGCTGCCTGCCTGCTTGCCTGGCTGCGTGCTGCCTGCCTGCCTGCCTGCCTGCCTGCCTGCCTGCGGACCCGCCCCTGTCGGCGGGATGGGAGTTTTGGAAGCGCGCATTACAGGCCGTGGCAGCGGCTGCATGTGGCCGGCCGGGTCGGGGTTTGTTTGGAGGGGCAGCGGGGCGGGAAGCTGCGCCCAACAACATCCAAGCAACCACGCTCCCACTTCGCGACCTCGGTTCACCTCAATTCACCGTGCTGTCTATTGACTCGCCCTGCGCAGACGTCAACCCCGACAGCCGCCTGCCCATCACCAACATCCAAGCAGCCGCCCTGCCCACGGGCCAGCTGGCGGGCACCTTCACTCTGGAGGTGGACACCGCTGGTGAGGGCCGCTGTGCTGTGCTGTGCTGTGATGTGCCATGCTGTGCTGTGCACTGCAGTACAGTGTTGTTGCTTGCTAAGCGCCGGCCAGCCCGCCTCCCAGCTGTTTTCCCTTGCATGCGCTGAGCTGGCGCCCCCTGCCCCCTCTCCCCCGCGCCCTGCTGTCCTCCCCGCCTTCGCGCAGCCCGCCGCCGCCTGCTGCAGCTGCAGGAGGGCCTCAACATGCCCCTCATCTTTGCCGCCGGCCCCGCCCTGCCCGACGGCTCGCCCACGCGCCACAACCGAGACCGCTCCCTCAGCCTCCCAGTCCTCAGCACCGCCGCCTCGGGTGCCGCTGTGGTGGACGGCGGCGGCGGCGGCAACGACGACGCCCTGAAGGCGGTGAGTGAGGCTGCCTGCCTGCCACCATTCGCTGGCATGTTGCCGCTGGCATTCCCCTCACCGATGTTGCATCATTCCTGGTCGCCGCTGCTGCGCCGATGGCATGCCCAGCTGTCCGCACACACCCTCGCGTCCTCACCCCGTGCTGCCCACCCCGTCCTGCCCACCCTGTCCCGCCCGCCCCCTGCCCCCGCAGGCGCACGCCTGGCTGGCGGCCATCGGCTGGGGCGTGCTGGTGCCAGCTGGCATCGTCATGGCACGCTCCTTCAAGGAGAAGGCCCCCCTGTGGTTCCACCTGCACCGCATCATCCAGTCCCTGGGGTTCCTGATGGGGACCGTGGCCCTGG
The DNA here is from genome assembly GCA_029339195.1 of Micractinium sp. NFX-FRZ. NCBI lineage: Eukaryota > Viridiplantae > Chlorophyta > Trebouxiophyceae > Chlorellales > Chlorellaceae > Micractinium > Micractinium sp. NFX-FRZ. Next base: position 84,163 of record JAPTJF010000090.1, on the reverse strand, counting down.
GGCTGGGCTTTGCGGCGGCAGGCGGCTGGGACGCGTCGAGCAGCAGTGAGAAGCAGAGTGGCTAGGCTCTGCTGGCCGATGTGGTGGCTGTGTGATGGGCATTCATGGCTGGGGGTGTTGCAGCTGCTGGCGGCTGGGAGGCGTCCAGCAACAGCAAGTGGCAGGAGTGGCTGGGCTCTGCTGGCTGGCTGAGGCTGCGCTTGCCTGCCTGGGGACTGTGTGGCGGGGACCGTGGCCCCCCTGGGGCTGCGCCCCACCCCGCCTCACTTCCTTCGCACACCCACTCGCCAGATTCCTTCCTCTTTCCTCACGCCTGTGCCCCTCCTCCCACCCCCCCGTCCCCCCGCCCATACCCCCCTGCAGAACACGCGGTGCACCGCAACCTGGGCGTCGCCTGCACCGCGCTGGGGCTGGCCCAGTTCAGCGCCATTGTCTTCCGCCCCGCCAAGGGCCACAGGTTCCGACGCGCCTGGGAGCTCTCCCACGCCTGGGTGGGCCGCGCGGTGAGTTGTTGCTTCCCACATCAGTGCTTGGTGCCCAGCTTGGGCAGTTGTTGTTGGTTCTCACACATCACTTGGTGCCCAGCTTGGGCAGTTGTCAGTCCTCACATCACTAGAAACAGCATTGCCAGTTTTGATGGCAGCATGGACAGTTGGTAAAACCTCCCAAGTGGGAGCCCTTGCACGCCGCGGCGGGCCGTGCGGTGCGTCTGAGAATACATTGTTTGAGCAGCTTGAAAGCCACTTGATGTCAACACCACCCACACGGGAGCTCTCGCGTGCCCTGGGTGGGCCGCGCGGCGGCGAGTCAGCGGCGGCGCTGCCAGACCCCACACATCCCCCGCCCGACCTCCCCGCCCACTGCGCCCTGCCCCGCCCCTGCCCCTGTTCATCTGCAGGCCGCCGCCGTCGCCATTGCCAACATCTATTACGGCATCCTGCACATGTGGGAGGGCGACCTGGGGGTGTGGCCCTGGGCCTGCTACACAGCCGTGCTGGCAGTCATCGTCGGCGTGTCGCTGGTCAAGGACGGCAGCGACTGGCTCAAGAGGTGCGCGACAGTTGGTTCGGGGCGAGGGGGTGGGGCGGCTGGGGCGCAGGGTGGGTGTGGGCGTGTTGCTGGGCGTGCCACACCGCACAACTGGCGGCCCTTTTTCGGATGCCGCTGCTCAAGCTTGTCGTATAGGAGCGGCATGTTTCACAGCGTGTCCGGTATGGCTGTGGCTGTGGCCGTGGACACTGCTCTCATGTGCGACCATGGTGCAGGCCGCCCCCAGTGGGTGGGGTGCCCCTCCGCACAAGCAGGCCCCCAGCGCAGATGCAAGCTCACGCTGGCTCGCCCCCTGCCCTCCCCGCACCACCACGCGCGCACACGCTGCTGCACGCGGTGTGCTGTGCTGCGTGTGCTGTGCTCACGCGGCCACCCAGTGCCCTCTCCCTGCAATCAACCTCCCGCCCGTCTCCTTGGCCTTATCCCACTGCAGGCGGCGCAGCCAGGACAGCAAGGTTGTGCAGCTGACGCGGCCGCCCTCCATGGCGCCACGCAGCCCCTCCCCTGCCACTGCCAGCGCTGACGTGGAGGCGCCAGATCACGCCCGCGGGGCGGACCCCAAAGGCAGCACCTCATCCCTCAAGGGCGCTGCCGTCAACGGCCACTACCAGAGGCATTGAGGGGGCTACGCTGCGCTCAGGCGGGGGGGCAGCTGCCCTTCTGGTCTCCAGCCCGCTCCTCTGCTCGGTATTGCGCCAGTCTGTGCCTGGCGGTAACCCACCCACCCTGCAACCCAAGCACAGTCAGTTTGCCCTGGGCAACCGATGTGCGCCTGCGGCCCACCCACCGCGCCCTTCTTGCGCTTCCTCGCATTTGGCACACGCTGCTATTCACGCGAGTACGGCCGGTGCGATTCGCACCACTGCCAGCCACCCTCATCCCTCTTTTCTCCCACCTGCTCCCCACCCGCCTCCGGGCGCTGTCAACCACCCCGCCACCCTCGCTGTCTGCACTCTTGCATCGGTAGCCTTCCAGGCTGCCATATTGCTTGGCCCATCATCCTCCTTCCCAAGCACTGACATGAGCACAACCCGCTCAAAGCCTCAATTTCTACTCACAAGCACCCACTTTCATTGGCAGCATGCACCTCGCCCTGGCCCCGTGCCTTGCGCGTGCATGCACCTCCCCTTCGTCTCCTTCCCAAGCCCTTTCTCATCCATTCTCGTTTCCCTCGCTCAGGGCAAGGCATGACCACTGGCCCTCATCTCCCAAGCAAGACTCCACCGCAATCGAAACTTTTTCCCCAATTCTTTTCTGCACCACGTGTAAAGTGTGCGCCCGCAAAGAAAAGAGAGGAACCAAAGAGCGGCGCAGAGTGGTGTCTCCAGGTGGTCCAAGCAGCAGCACCATGCTGGATAGCAGCATCGTGCGGTGAGCTCTAGTGGAACGCAGTACAGTCCAGGCAGGGACAGCGGGACACCCCATCTACAAAATGCCCAGGCAGGACAGTTCCCACTCGTGCAAGGCCTGCCCGCCCTGCCCGCCGCCACCGCTGCCCCGCTTTCTTCCCCTAATGCATGCGCGCCCCAGTTACCTCTCCTTTGGCATCGGGCCACGTGCCTCAAGGAAAGGCACGACATGAGGGGGGCCAAGGGCGTCTCCCGCATACACCCCGAAGACGAGCGGGATGAACTCGACGCCTTTGCTGCTGGAGCAGCTGCAGGAAGCCAGGGTGGCGCACGCAGGCGGCCCACCACGGCCGATCTGGAGGCGGAGGGCAGCCAGAGGCGGCTGTCTGGTAGGTGGGGAGCTGCGCGGGCAACCGCCCTTGATCGAACCTTGGACGCTGTTCTGTAGAGGAACACGTCCGAGCTCTGTGCCTCTCACCCGTGACGCATGCAGACCCTCCCGCCGTCGCTGCCGCCTCCGCCGGCACGCTCGGCAGCGGCACGCCCCGGCCAGCCGCCGATGGCGTCGGCTTTGCATCAGGCTATGTGCGGCCTGCGCTGGCGGCCCAAGGCCCCACTGCTCGGGGCACCTCCTCGCAGCGCGACGTGCAGCAGGCAGGCGCCACAACTGTACCCGCACCCACAGCGGCAGGAGGCAGAGGAGGGGGTGCAGCTCAGGGCAGCCGGCAGCAGGCCTCCGCCGCCGCAGCTCTTGACCAAGCGGCCGGGGACAGCGCTGTCACCGGGCGCCGCCGCCGGCTGGCAGCGCTGCTGTTCTACGGGCTGGCTGTGGTGGCGCTGGCGCTGGGCCTTGGGCTGGGGCTGGGTCTGGGGCTGAAGCAAAAGCGGCCGGCTCTGCTTCAGGAAGCAAGCTGGGCAGCCCAGGCGGGGTACACGGGTGGGTGGGTGGGGGGGAATGGGTGGGGGTGGTTTGAGCAAATAAATAATATATATGATGGTTTGAGTAAATCGATGGGTGGTTTGAGCTTGGTGGAGCGATGCGCAAGGCAGCGCAAAGGAATTGGGGTGCAGAGGCGGCAAGCAGGCATATGGGGGCTTTCTGCGTTGGGGTGTGAACTGAAGCAGGTGCAGCGGCTTGGCTCAAATGAGGGCATGTGCCCACACGCTAGGCCACACTGCCTTGCTTCCGGCGTACGCAGCCTCCCAGGGGTGCCGCTGCTCACGCCCACTCGACTTCTCTCACCACGACACTGCCGCTGCTGCCGCAGCTGCGTCTGTGCAGATGAGCTCCACAGGGCAGCTGTGGCGCGTGTCCCCCGAAGCAGCGCCCTGCAATGGCGCCTGCGGCTCTGTGCCGGGGGATGGGGCCACCTGCGGTGGCAAGGGTGAGCCGGGTTGAGCTCAAAACCCTCTCCGCCGGCGCTAGCTTGCACCACCTTGTACCAACATATATGCTCTGGGTTTCTGGCTCGCCCTCCACTGTGCCCTGCCGCCACCCTGCCGCCCTCCTGTGCTTCCTTCGCCCCTCGAACTCGCCTGGCACCCGCCTGCAGTGTTCTACACGGGCAGCGGCGGCTCGTGGCAGAAGGTGCCTGGGGCGGCCGCTGTGCAGGCAAGAGACGCAGGCTGCCAGAGCAGCAGTTGGGGAGGGGCAGCCAGGGGTGCCTTGCCAAAGTCTGCTGGCCCCGTGCCAAGTGTGCCCGCTCACCTCCCCCAGGTGGCCCACATCACACCCTGCCAGCTTGCCCGCAGGTGGTGCCCGACACGTCCACCACCGCCCTGCTCATTAACATTTGCAACGAGGGTGAGTGAGCGGATCGCTATGGAGGATGAGCAGCGTGCCATGGGCGAATGCGCCACGCTTTCTAAGCAACCTGCTCCTGCTGCCGGCTCCCCCCACCCCTGCCAGCGCGTACCCAGGGCGCACATGTGCACCGTGCACCACGCTGCCGTGCCCCATGCCGTACGCCCCATGCCCGTCCCCACCCACATATCCGACCTCCACTGCAGGCTTCTACTTTGACACCACCTCCGGCGTCCTCCGTCTGGTGGCTGGGCCCAACACAACAGCCACCGTGGCAGGCGGTGCCCGCCGCCTGCAGCAGGAGGAGGGTGTGCTTCAGCAGCAGCCAGTGAGGCCCGCTGCCCTTCAGGCCTTGCCTCGCCCCTGTAGTTGATTGGTGTTCAAGGTTGGGTGAAGCGGTGAACTGCCTGCCTGCTCTGGCAGCGATGCTCAAGCTAGATAGGCTCGCTGCCATTCCCGTTCCCGAGACTTCAACCAAGGCTGCCCACCCGGCGTGCTGCCCATTTGCCTGGCCGCCCGCCCATCTGGCCTTCTTGCCTGCCCTTGCTTCCCCCGACCTTGCAGGAGGGTCTGGTAGACGCCGTGAGCTCGGCTGGCGGGCCCATGTGGGCCCTGTTCTCCTCCCGGCTTGGCGTGCAGCCCTACTCAGCCGCTGCCAACACGTGGGGCTCTGCAGTGGCCTCAGAAGAGCCGCTGACAGGTGCGTTGTGCTGCTCTGCGTATAACAGCAGCAGCCCAAGATCTTGGGTTGGTCCAGCAGCAGCAGCAGCAGCGTCTGTTTGGGTGTGCTGGGAGTGACGGCAGGCTCAAGTGCCGCGGGCCTGGGCGCTGGTGCGCTCAGTACATGGCCGCACACCTCTCAAGGCAGTAAAGTGCGACTGGAGAGGCGCCTGGGCAGGCGCTTGTAACCTGCCTGCCTGCTTTCCCTCCTGACTGCACCCTCCGCCATGTGTTCAGTTGTGCCGCTGCTGCAAACCGCTGACATGCATCCCCGCTCCTGCCCCCTGCATCCTGCTCCGCCGGCAGCCTTGGGCGGCGTGGATGGCGCTGGGCGGCTGGCCACCCTCACCGCCTCTGGCAAGCTGCTGAAACTGGACGAGTCTGCCGCCACCTGGCAGCCCAGTGGCGCCAGCCTGGAGGCATGCCAGGTGGGCGGGTGGGGTGCCTGCCGGGTGGCTTCATAGCTCACATTGCATCACTTGCACACAGAAGTGCTGCTCCTTGCGTGCCCCTCCGCTTGTCAGCCCTGCTCTCCACCTCGCACATGCGCCCTTCCTTCCTGCATTGACCCTCCCTGCTGCCCACAACAACCCTCGCTGTGCCCGCAGTTCAAACAAGACTCGAACGGCAACGTGTGGTACAGCAAGCGGGGGGCGGACGGCGGCTGCACCGGGCTGCTGACCTGTCGGGGAGATGACCTCACAAGCTGCCAGCAGGTGGGCGGGAGGGGTGCTGCCGTGGCGGTGCCCCTGGTGCTCTACTGCTGGAGCTCTTTATGTGTGTGGATGCAAAGAAGGGGAGTGAGGTCTCCTGGAGTGGAAGCGGGGCCTGTGATGAGCGCAGCTTGTCGCAGCACAGCTCAGCACAGCATGGCGCAATATTGCATAACATCTTCAACATTCAACTCACTGTGACCCCTTCTTTGATCAGAACATCCTTTTGTTCTGAACGTACAAGTTGCAGATGTATGATGGAGGCCTGAAGAGCTTCAGTGTGGTACAAGTCGGAGGCAACACAGGTGTGATCTGGGGAGATGCCTTGCTGTGCTGTGCTGTGCTGTGTGTTGCTGTGCTGCACTGCGTTGCGTCGTGGGTTGAACGGGATGCTCTCTGCTGCATCTGCCCCACATGCCTTCGTCAACCCCTTCTTCCCGCACTTGTCGTGCAGAGGTGTGGGTTGTGACCTTAACTGGCAGCGTGTTGCACAGCACTCTGGTGCCTCTGCAACCCGCCCCCTCACCACCTCCACCAGCGCCGGCACCGCCACCCGGACATTCACCTCCGCCCCCCAGCCCTTTGCTGCCTCCTCCCACTCCCTCGCCCCCATCACCCTTCCCGTCCTCACCGCCCCCATCTCCCTCGCCGCCTCCCCATCCGCCCAGCCCCTCTCCCCCTCCCCCGTCCTCCTCCCCTCCACCTCCCTCGCCCTCACCCCCACCACCCAGCCCTTCACCGCCCCCTCCCTCTCCCTCCCCTCCACCACCCAGCCCCTCCCCCCCACCACCCGTCCCATCCCCACCGCCGCCCTGGCCCTCCCCTCCACCTCCCAGCCCCTCCCCTCCGCCGCTCAGCCCTCCACCTCCCTCGCCCTCACCCCCACCACCCAGCCCTTCACCGCCCCCTCCCTCTCCCTACCCTCCACCGCCCAGCTCTTCCCCCCCACCACCCGTCCCTTCCCCACCGCCGCCCTGGCCCTCCCCTCCACCTTCCAGCCCCTCGCCTCCGCCGCTTAGCCCGCCTTTGCCCTCGCCCTCACCCCCACCACCTAGCCCCTCCCCCCCTCCTCCATTTCCATCGCCGCCTCCACCCAGCCCTTCGCCCCCACCTCCTGCTCCCTCACCCCCGCCGCCTAGCCCGCATCCCCTTCCTCCTTCTCCCTCCCCGCCGCCGCCCAGCCCTACGCCCCCACCTGCTTCCGCTTCGCCCCCACCTCTTGCTCCCTCACCCCCTCCTCCATTTTCCTCGCCACCTCCACCCAGCACTTTGCCCCCACCTGCCTCTGCTTCGCCCCCACCTCCTGCTCCTTCACCCCCGCCGCCTAGCCCCTCTCCGCCTCGCCCTTTTCCCTCCCCGCCCCCGCCCAGCCCTTCGCCGCCACCTCCTGCTCCCTCACCCCCGCCGTTGAGCCCCTCTCCCCCTCCTCCATCTCCCTCACCCCCTCCTCCCTCACCCCCTCCTCCCTTCCCTTCTCCACCTCCTCCATTTCCCTCACCGCCCCCACCCAGCCCCTCCCCGCCTCCTCCATCGCCCCCTCCTCCACCACCCAATCCCTCGCCTCCTCCTCCCGTGCCCTCTCCGCCGCCGTCAAGCCCCTCCCCCCCTCCGCCCTCACCCCCTCCTCCATCGCCCTCGCTGCCGTCACCCAGCCCATCCCCCCCTCCCCCATCTCCATCTCCCCCTTCCCCATCGCCCCCTCCTCCACCACCCAACCCCTCGCCGCCTCCTCCCGAGCCCTCTCCCCCCCCACCCAGCCCCTCACCCCCTCCATCTCCCTCTCCCCCACCTCCCTCACCCCCTCCTCCCTTCCCCTCTCCCCCTCCTCCATTTCCCTCGCCGCCGCCACCCAGCCCCTCCCCGCCTCCTCCATTTCCCTCACCCCCGCCGCCGAGCCCCTCACCCCCTCCTCCCTTCCCCTCTCCACCTCCTCCATTTCCCTCACCGCCTCCACCCAGCCCCTCCCCGCCTCCTCCATCGCCCCCTCCTCCCTTCCCCTCTCCCCCGCCACCCAGCCCCTCCCCGCCTCCTCCATCTCCATCACCGCCCCCACCCAGCCCCTCCCCGCCTCCTCCATCGCCCCCTCCTCCATCCCCCTCTCCCCCGCCACCCAGCCCCTCTCCCCCTCCCCCATCTCCATCCCCGCCCCCACCCAGCCCCTCTCCCCCACCCCCGTCACCGCCAGCTTGACCTACACCCGCGCACGCGCAGTATGCCGCTTATGCTGGGCAGCTTTTGCTCACAAAGGGCAGCCCACCCCAGCAGCCACCGCGTGAGGTCCTACTCCCCGCACGCGCTCCCTCACTCGCCAGCAGAACTCGGCAGATTGCTCGCACCCAGGCTGCTTTCAAATCAGGGTGTTGAGCCGGTGCCAGCCATGAAGACTGAGCCTGAACCCACAAGCTGGACCTGGAACCTGTCGAGCGTGACGCAGTGACCTCAATTCCCTCGCCCACACATCCCTTGCCCCCAAACTTTGAGCCGTTCACTTTGTGTTGATGTTGATCCCATCTTGCCATGCGATGCCGGCATGGGACACCCACACCACCATGAAATCATCTTCTGGACCCACGCAGCTATGCTCAAACCCAACGATTGATCACCACTGTTGTTCACATGACCTCTGCTACCGGCCTGCACGCACACGTTGCCAACGAGCAGTGCGGAAGGTGTGCAGGCACTGTGTGTGGCGGGGCAGGCACAGAAGGAGTGGTGAGGCAGGAGTGGACAGCACAGATTCCCAGAGAAATGGGATGGTGGAAAGTCAATGAAATGTATCGAGGACAGGCAGGGGCAGCGTGGGCACAGCACTAAGCATGATCATGTGTTGGGACATCAGCTATGGTGTGAAGTGCAGCCAGGGTGCAAGGGCAGGCATGTTGCGCCAATGGGCCTGAGCTGGACAAAGCACTGAATCAGATTGAAGCGGGCAGGGCCATGCAAGCAGCAGCCGGTGCCAGCCCAGAAGCTCCTTTCTTGAAGAGCCCAGGCAGCAATGCTACACCGCATCTGAACCAGGAATGCTACACAAAGTTGAGCTTGGCGGGCCAGAAGCCGCCGGCGGTGCCGGCCCAGCCGGGGGCGGAGGCATGCTGGTACTTGGCACCCAGATACATTGCAGAGGGGACGGGTGCCACAGGGGTGGCGGTTTGGTGCCAGGAGAACTTGTCTGCGGCGCCCACGCCTGTGGCGGTCGCCTCCGTGGTGACCACAAAGGCGTAGGTGCCACCTGGCGCCAGCTGCCAGGGCGGCGGCATGGCAAACGTTGTGTAGGTGTAGGGCGCCGCGCAGGCTGGGAGCATGGTGGGGAAGGCGTGGCTGGCCAGAGGGGACCAGGCCGCGTTCAGCGGGGCACCGACGGGCCGGTTGCTGCCATCCAGGGAATGCAGGGAGAGGTAAATGCTGACACTGGGTGCTGCTGAGCACAGAGAGAGGGAGACACTGGCCAGGGTGGGGAGGAACATGTCTCCAGAGCAGCCGGGCGCCTTGAAGAGGATTGCCAGGGCCCACTTGTCGGTCAACCCCAGTTCGACCATGCTGCCGCCGAGATATGCCGACATGCCACCTGTGCTGTCCAGAGATACAGGGGTGGTGGCGGCGGGGCTGCGGGGCAGGCAGCGGCGGGGGGAGGGGAGCGAGAGAGCAAGGGGCAGGAAGAGGGTGGGAGCAAGCGCTGGCGTGGCGGCACTGGTGGCATTGTTTGCAGGATAGGCACTGGTCAAGTGAACGGCAGCGAGCGCAGGCGGGCCAAGCAGGGCGGCTTACATGCAGGCCGGGGGCGGTGGGGGTGGAGGCGCCGGGCTGGGCGGCGGCGGGGGGGAGGGGCTGGGCGGCGGCGGCGGTGAGGGACTGGGGGGCGGCGGTGACGAGGGGGTGGGGGGCAGAGGTGGCGGGGGAGATGGTGCGGGCGGCGGTGCGGGGCCGGGTGAAGGTGGTGGCGTGGGGCCGGGTGGAGGAGTCGGGGGGCTGGGTGGGAGTAGCGACCTGGTTGCTTGTTGTTGTGCTGGTGCCGGCGGTGGTGCGTTGGCAGGGTGCAGAGGCACCAGAGTGCTGTGCATCACGCTGCCAGTTGGGGTCACAACCCACACCTCTGCAGGACAAGAGGCAGGGGGCAGGGGTGAAGAAAACGATGTGAGTTAGGAAGAAGGGCAAGCCAAGGAGAGCACCGACGGCGACACTCACACCTAGTACCACGCTGTGACAGCACAGCGTGCCACGGCGCAGCACCGCCCGCAGAGTGCACACTCGGTATGCCACGGAGCCTGCCCTTACAAGTCCCGGCAGCAGCCCAGCAGCAGGAGCGGCAGTGGCCGCAGCGGCAGTTCGCCTTGCCTGCATTCCCCCCACGCATTGCCACGCTGAAGCCTTGCAGGTCCCCGCCATAGACCTGCAGCCAAGAATTCTCAAAGTTAGTGCAGGCAAAGTTTGAAAAAGTGTGAAGGCTTGTGCAGCACAGCACCACATGCACCTGACGCATGCTGTGTTATGCCATGGCTGCTGCGCTGTGCTGTGCCATGCTGCCAGCCAGTCCGACCCAGGTATGCCACATGACCGGCACCATAACAACCCAGGCCACAGCAGCAGCCCCCCACCTGCTGGCAGCTCTTCAGGTCGTCGGCTTGGCACACGTGCAGCCCAGCGCAGCCGCTGCCTGACGCACTGCCGCTGTACCACACGTTCCCTCCCAAGGCCAAGCTCAACTGCGAATCAAGGAGAATGCAACACCGCAGCAACCAGCGTGAAACATGTGGCACCAGGGTGATATAATGTACTGAAGCAGACAGCAGGACGGTTCATGCACACGGCATAGCAGCGCTGTGGGTGACCGCCCAGCAGCCACACACCCTCCCCTCCTCCCCCCCTCCCACCTGGCATGCCTCCAGGCTGGCGCCACTGGGCTGCCAGGTGGCAGCAGACTCATCCAGCTTCAGCAGCCTGCCAGAGGCGGTGAGGGTGGCCAGCCGCCCGGCCGTATCCATTCCGCCCAAGGCTGCCATTGCGTGAATCAGAGGGTAAATGGCAGATGTGATGATCCTACCCATCAGAGCCTGGCACGAATGAAGCAGCCTACTGCCTGGAAGCAGGCCGTGGTGCCTGCCCCAACACAGGCACTTTCAAGTGCAGCCCCGGTGCTGCCTGCCTGGCACCAGTAGTCCCATACAACCCACAACCCACCTGCCAGCGGCTCTTCTGAGGGCACAGCGGGGCCCCAACTGTTGGTCAGTGGGTCGTACTGCTGAACACTGGAGCGGGAGGAGAGGAGGGCCCACATCTGCTGGCCCTGTGTCCCCACAGCGTCCACCAAGCCAGCCTGCGGGTGGAAGGCGGGCAGGCACATGCGTGTGGGCTCCCACCCAGGTGGTGTGCAGGTCCCAGGCTTGGGAAGCCCAGTTGATGCTGTGGGGGACGCTGCAGTGGCAGGTGGGCAGCTGTTCTTGAGGTTCACTGCAGCCAGTCGCTGCTAGAGCCAGGAGCCATTCAGCACCAGGATACGGGCAGGCCTGCATTGGTGGCAGGGGCTTTCCAGGATGGGAGCGTACCGGCATGGTTGTCGGGCTCAGAGACAGGTTGAAAGCAGCTTGCACCCCAGGGCCCCCCGGCAGCAGGCCCTCCTGCTGCAGTCGGCGGGCGGCCGGGGCTGTGGTGGCAGGAACGGCGGTGGTGTTGGGGCCAGCCACCAGGCGCAGGTTACCCGAGCTGGCGTCAAAGTGGAATCCTGCGCAGGAATCCCAGGAGGTAGTGATTGAGGATGGCGGATGCCGAGCGAGTGAAGCATGCAGCGCTTACTGGCGGGTCTGGCCACGTCAGCAGATCGCTGCCAGCGTTGGTGCCAATACACTGCCATCCACTTGATGCATGAGCAGGCAGGAACGGAACATTGATGTACAATGCGCTGGGCACGACAGACCACTCACCTTCATTGCAGTTGTTGAGGAGGAAAGCCGAGTTGAGGGTGCCTGGGACCACCTGCGGGCAGTCGGCCGGGTGGCGGGCGGGGCAGACAGGCAGGCAGGCAGGGGGGCAGGCAGATGGGATGAGACATGCTCAGGCATGACAGTCTGGGGCGTACAGGAGGGCACCAACACCACAGGCTGTGTGCCGGCAGGGAACCTGCAGGTTGGCGCGGGGCCACAGGGAGGCGAGCAGGCGCCTGGCAGCCGGAACCACTGTTCAGTCAACAGCTGCCCGCTCAGGCCCGCCTGCCAACTGCCCTCCCAGGCACTCTGCTCTTGCCTGCACGGCAGCCGCCCCAGGCACCTCCTGCCAAGTGCCAGTGCTGTCAGTGTAAAGGACTGCAAGCAGGGAAAGATGGGCAGGAGGGCGGACACGTGGAGGGCCGCAGTGAGCAGTGCGCTGGGCGGGAAGGCCAGAGCAGGCCACATGATGATGGGCAAGCGTGGAGGACGCAATGGCAGACACAATGCCGTGCACAAGAGCCATCTGCACCTCAAGCCAGGTCAGCCACATTGATTGGCGGCTCAACCCGGCTCACCCTTGCCGCCGCAGGTGGCCCCATCCCCCGCCACGGAGCCGCAGGCGCCGTTGCAGGGCGCTGCTTCGGGGGACACGCGCCACAGCTGGCCCGAGGGGCCCGCTTGCAGGGCCGCCGCTGCAGCCGTGCGCGTGTGAGTGAGGCAGGTGCGAAATAATGGTCAAAAAGGGCAAAACGAAGCTGGAGAGCGCTGCCTGTAAGCCCGCCCAGCAGCCGTGCAGCCCCAGGCGGCGCGCCGCAGGGTGCGCATCGCTCACGCAAGCACAGCCGCCATGCCCGCCGGGCTGCCGCCATCTGAGCACCAACCTCCCCACTACCTTGCCCGCCCGCCCATTCCTTTGGCAACCCCCAGCAAACCGCCAACCTTACCTGTGTACCCTTGCTGAGTGGCCCAGCTGCCCTGCTGGTATAGCGCTGGCAGCGCGAGGCCGTCAGACTTCTTCAGGCCAAGCCCCAAGCCTAGCCCCAGCGCGAGCGCCAACACAGCTACCAGCGCCGGCAGCCCATACAGCAGCAGGCGGCGGCGCAGCGCAGCGCCGCCACTGCCTGCCTGCTCCGGATCCTGGGCGGGCGCCTGCTGCTTGCCGCTGGCCGCGCCGCTTCCGTCTGCAAGCGAGACCGTCGCCGCTGGCAGCTGTGGCTCGCGCTGTGAGGAGGTGCCACCTGCAAGGGCCAGATGGCGGCAGGAAGCAGGTCGCAGCCAGATACATTGCCGCTGGCGGCAGTGGGGGGCTGCCGGCGGCGGCGGCAGCGGTGTAGATCAAGAGGCCTTGTCTGGTGTCGGTCCTTGGAAACCTCCCCAACAGAGCCCGCTAAGCTGCGCCCTATGCGGCGCCTTCCGCACGCTCCCACCTCTCCCACTCGCCTGACACACGCCTCCGGCTGCCTTCCGCCTCCAGATCGGCCGTGGTTGACCGTCTGCGAGCGCCCTGGCCTGCTGCAGCGGGGGCAGCCCCCGAGGGCCCCTTCTCAGCGCTCATCAGTCGAGGAAGGAGGCCAGCCAACCAGCAAAATGCCTCGCTGCTGCTGCTGCTGCTGCTGCTGCTGCTGCGATTGACCGAATGATGGGAGCCAAGGAAGCTGGGCAAGCTCTCCGGTGAAACACATGGGGAGGAGGAAAGTGGCGGGAGCTGCAGCGCATGCTGATCGGCCGCCGAAGCTGATGTACCCTGCGCTGTCCAAGGTTCTGTGCATCTGCTTGTCATGGCAGTTCTTGCATGCCCGAATGCCACACAAACAAATCGAATCACATACGAGTGGCAGTGTGCACAGGAAAGTGACCAGGGAACAGCCAGTTGGCTACTGATCTATTGCCATGGCTTCTGCAGACTCTTCTGCCTCGTCTGCTGCTTCCTCTCCTGCCGCAGCTGCCACCTCTTCTGCCACGTCCGCAGGTGGCTCCTCTGTTATGATTTCCACCGCAGCCGCAGCTTCCTCCCCCGGAAGAGCCGGAAGAGGCTGCGCCGCACACTGCCACACTCGCAGCACGTTCTCTTCTGCCGACAGCCTGCAGGCTGCTGCCACGGCCGCCTGGCTCCCGCCGCTGCCGCTGCCGCCCAGCTCGCTGTCTGCGTCGCTTTCGGAGCCCAAGCTGCTGCTGCTGCTGCTGTCGCTGCTGCTGCTGTCGTCATCGTCAGCCGGCGCTAGCGGGTAGCGCCGCTGCCCGGAGGCGGTGGCCAGGAGGGGCAGGAAGGGGTGGAACGCGACGCCGTTGACTGCAGGCGGGGGGCAAACAGGGGGCGGGCGGCCATGTCAAGAAGCGTCAGCGGCCGACGGCGAACAAACCCCAAGGACGAGAGGCCGGGTACCAGCTCCCTGCCCTCACACACAACACCGAACTGTTGCGTCTTGCTCACCCGTGTCTGCTGCTGCCACAAACTGCTGCGCCAGGCTGCCGTCCCGCAGGTCAAAGACGCGCACCTCGCCATCCTCGCCGCCTGCACGCGCCCAGGGAAACAAGACCAGGACACGGGAGCTGAATAGACTAGAATCCCGAGTACGGGATTACGAGGGCAGGACACCAGGGGGTGAAAGCGAGGGGCGGAGCTGGGCAAAGGGAGTGCACTGTGCGCTCACGGAGGCCTGGCCGGCGCGGCTCTAGGGGGGCAGGCAGCCGGGCGGTCAGGGAGGCAGAGGGGCGGTGACCCCTAAGAATGCACCACCATCGCCCACCGGTGCGCCCCTGCGTGCACCGAACACGAACCAGTTCAAGGCGTAGGCGAGCGAGACGAGGTGGGCACTGACCTGTTGCCAGGTGGCGCCCGCATGGCTCGATGTCAAAGTACATGCGCTGGTTGGTTGTACCGCTCACCCGCTGCAGGCTGTACAGCACGCCTGCAGCCCAGGCGGAGCAGCGAGGGGGCCAGTGAGGAGGGGCAGGTTGGTGCAGTGACTCGTGGCCTCTGCGACTGCGTGCATGCTCAGCTCGTGCTCAGCTCCCAGCAGTGAATGCATAGGTCCTTGCCCGACGTCCCCCACCAGACACAGCTATCCACGCATGAGCTGTGCACCCGCTACCCACCCGAGCTGTAGCGCACGTCCCAGCTGCGAACAGCGGGGTCCTTGCGCGCCACCAGACACAGGTAAGCATTGTATGTTCTTTCACACACCCACCCGAGCTGTAGCGCACGTCCCAGCAGAGGATGGAGGGGTCCTTGCGGGCGCCAGTGTACAGGTAGTTGCCACAGGCCGAGAAGCGCAGCTGCAGGTTGCAGGGAGGGAAGCGAATGCGTGGCACGAGCAGGGCGGGCCGGTTTGGGGAGCGCGGCGGGGTGGAAAGGAAGTTGCTGCAAGCAGGGGAGCACAAATACGGGCAGGCAAGCAGTGGACAGCAAGAAGCAGTCTCAAGAAGGGGCGCTGAAGGGTGCAGGTTGACTCGCCGCAGGCGGAGGGGCGCAGCCGCAGGCGGCAGCAGGCAGCGACTGGCAATGTAACCGGTTGACAGAACTGGCGGGGGGGGTGGGCGGCGCAGAGCAGGCTCACGTGTGTGAGACCGCCCGCGTGGCCGCCCTCCAGCAGGCACAGCAGCTCCTTGGTGCGGCTGTCCAGCAGGGCGGCACCGCCTGAATAGCTGCCTGCTGCCAGCATGCCGCTCCGGTCGGGGTTGGGCGCCATGCAGGACACAATGCCTGCAGCGGCAGGCAGGGGGAGTGGAGGGTATGGGGTGTGAGAAGCAGGGTGCGGTTAGAGGAAAGACGTGCCGCACTAAGCGGGGTTAGGGGCGAGGCAGGACACAATGCCTGCAGCAGCCGGGGGAGTGGCCACCGAAGGGTGTGAGGGCAAGGTGCGGACTAGAGAAAAGGCTTGCCGTTCCGGTCGGGGTTGGGGGCCATGCAGGACACGATGCCTGCAGCGGCAGCGGGAGCGACGGCTACGTGTGTTTCATGTGTATTGGCATATGCGTGTTTGGCACGTGAGTGGCAGGGTGGTGACGCAGGGTGAAGGGTGTGCATTCTGGCCTCAGGAGGCTTTCCAGGGAGCGTGGGGTGGTGCCTTGCACGGTGCAGGCGAGGCTGCATGCCGCAGCTGCACCTGCAAGGGTTGCCAAGCGCGCAGCTGGCAGCTGGCAGCGGCGCTTTCCAGAGTGAGAAGCTACAGGTCCATTACGTCATGCCAGCTGGCATGACGACAGCTGCCCCCCACACACCTGGCAGGCCCTCTTTGCCCTTCTTATAAGCCATCAGCGTGCGGCACTGCCTGCAGGCCGGCACGGCAGGCGCGGGGCGGCCCAGTTAGGGCCGCAGCAACAAGGCAGCGGGCGGCAACCGCACACCTGCACTACCGCCAACTGCCGCGCCGGACCACCCTCAGCTTCCACCACCCTTCCGCTGTGTTCCTTAAGAACGGGCACACGCTACCAATCCGGGGCTGGAGCACCCACCTGCCGGGGCGCTCCACACGGAACTCCCGCACCGCCTTGTTGAAACCGCAGAAGAGGCGGTCGCCTTCGCTGCTGAACGCCAGGCTGTGCGCTGGCTCCACCTCATCGAGGTCGTTGTAGGCACGGTAGCTGCAGCGCAGCTCTCCTGCAGCACAGGTTCAATTGGGGAAGAAGTGTCGAGCGCCTGGAGTCAACTGGGCTGGGTGAAGATAGCGGTTTGAGCTTGGGTGCTGGCCCCCAACGCAGGCGCCGCCACGATACAATGACGACACCAGCGGCGCTAGGTGAGCGCACGGCACAGCAGAGGCGGGGGCGGAGGAGCTGCACGTGCCCCAGGTGCCCTGCACTGCACCCCCACCTCGGAAGCGCGCCCACCAAGCTATCCACCCTACTCTTCACCCTGCCCGCCAAGCACCCGCCTGTGATGGGATCCGACAATTGCACCGCCGGGCGCGCCCTGCCGTAACCAGCCCCCCAACAATCTCTTCACTCGATATCCTCCCTCGTCCATCCCCTGCCACCCACCCGCCCACCCGCCAAGCACCCACCCGTGATTGCGTCCCACAGGTGCACCGGCTGCGCGCGCCCCGTGGTGGCCAGGACGCACGAGGCGGGCTCGGCTGCGCTCATGCAGGGGTACCAGCAGAAGTCGTATAGAAGCTCCCCCTCCTGAATGCGCAGCGCTGGCGCCAGCGTGTCGCTGCTCCTGGAGGCCACTGCAGGCGCCCCGCCGGGCCCGCCTGGTTGCTGGGCGGTGCTGGGCGGCTGCGCCGGCACGCGCTGGCCCGCGGGCTCGAAGCTGTGCTGCGACTGCTGGCTGGGCGCTGCCGTTGCAGCTGCTGCTGCGCCTGCTGCCGCCGCGTCCTCAGCCAGCTGTGGGGCCAGCTGGAAAGCTTCCAGCGGGGTGTCGTAAATGCGCAGGCTGCAGGCAGGCACAGGCCAGGGCACAAGTACCAAGCAGCAGGCGGGGCGGTGAGCTGTTGATGTCAAAACCTTCAGGGGCCAGATCGGCCGGCGGTGCAGGCACAGAGCACACACCCCTGCCTCCCTTCACTGCTCAAACTGCAGCGTCCCACTCATTAAGAACAGCTCTGTCACTGCACTGCATTGGTCTACCAAAGCAGGGCCAACAGCAGGGCCTCAGCTGGCTCACCAGTTGTCGTCGCTGGCAGTGAGCAGGCAGGCGCCGTCGGGCGACCACTTGGCGCCGCGCAGAAAGTTGGAGTTGGGAGTGCGCCCCGCAGTGCTTGACGCTGCACAATGACACGGAGAGATAGTATGGTTCCGAAGGGGGAGGATTGCGAGCAGCGGACACGGCAGGGCTCCGACATGCTGGGTGCGCGAGCAAAAGCAAACGCGGTGCACCTGCGTACTCCTTGTGCACATTGTAGAGCAAGTGTGGTGCGTGATTGTCGCGGCCCTCAAACAGGAGCTCCACCAGCGCCATTTCAGGTGTTGGCCGCACGGGGTGGGGCCGGGAGTGGTGCCTGCGATCGAATTCCCCTTCAGCTGTTCCTCCCCGGATGCACAAAAGCAGCATAAAGCAGCTGCTCATGACCCAGCCAGCATGACACAGCACAGCATGGCGAGCGGCAGCCGCCCGCCCGTCTGCCTGCAGCACAGCACGTGCCTGTGGCCAGTGTGCTGCTGTCGCTGCAGCCGCTGGGGCTGCTGCTCATGTTCGGGGGGTCACGGTTTGCATGCATGTGCAGTCGTGCGCATCTGGCAGCGATTGATCGCTAGAGGATGCCGTTCTAGCAGCACGGGACGGCAGGCGCACAGAGCTCCTCCTGGTTGTACTGGCGGCTGCGATGCACTGCTGCTGTTTGGAACAGAAAAACATCCCAGTTTCAATTCAATTTGAAGTTCACAATGACAGCGCAATCCCTGCGTACTCTTGTCAGCTCCATGCTTTGTGGACAGGACACCCACCCGTGCCGCCCCCGTAAGTATTCGACGCCGTGATGCACGCCTGGATGACCTTCTGCTGAAGAAGTATCAAGCAGCCCCACGCTGGTCTGCACATAACTCGGATATAGGTTTTGAACCCTCGTGAGGATTCCGTGATAAAAGGTGCCCTGCATCCGGCACTGTGCCCGTTGCCCTCCGGAATGCAAGCGCCGAAGCCGCCCACCCACCTTCCTGCTCAGCTAGTCAGATCTTGCCCCCGTCTGAGCCGTGTTCGGCCACATTGATCGTATTGTCGGCTTAAGGTAAACTCCGGTTGTAGTGCCGGGCCTGACGCACTTGTTGTGGCCGCAGCTGCCTGTGGCCGCAAAGCAAACGTGCAGCCCTTCCACATGCCCCACAAGAGCTCGAGTTGTTGAGGCTGGCAGTCTCACAGAGGCATGCATGCCTGGCCTTCAACACTGAGCAGAGAGTATGGATAGCTGTGTTGACTTCGAAGTCAATCATATGGCCCTGCCCTACGGAACCCCCCTTGAGCTGGGCGCCCGCCCCATGCTGTGGCATGAAATGATGTGGTGAGGCCTCTGGAGGCAGCGCGAGCCACATGCGATTGCTGTCAGAACGACTTTTAGACGATAAGACTTGCGGGCAGCCGCGCCGGGACTTGGTGGTGCCTTCCGCGCGCTGGCACCGTGCTGCCAACCCTCCCCGCTGCGGCACACGGCGGCGCTGCGGAGCCTTTCTGAGATCGAAGTGTGACACACTGCGCCGAGTAACCGCTCGAAGGCGGTGGCTCTTTTGAAGGTTGGCGCCGCCGCTGCCGCCACGGGCGTTGCTGACGCTGCTACCCTTTCGACAGCGCTCTCGAGATGTTGCCAGTAGCGCCCCCGCGCAGGATTTGTGCACACTCACCAGTGCTGGTCCCTGACTGTCTTATGCCCACTGCTGCAGGCCGCGGCCAGAGCGCAGCCTGTACCAGCCGACCGCAGTGCTGCCCCCAGAGTGTGTGAGCAGGCGGTCCCGAGGCGGCCCGGCGCCAGCGCTCTTGTAGGCCCCAGCCCCGCCCAATGGCCAACCGCGCATACACCGACCCCTTCGAGGTGCTTGGGCTGCCTCCCACTGCCAGCACGTCGGATGTGAAGGCAGCCTTCCGGCGCATGGCATTGAGATGTCACCCTGACGTCGACCCGTCCCCCCAGGCGGCCGCCCGGTTCACGGAAGTGAAGCGGGCCGCAGACGTTATCCTCAAGGGGGTGAGGCAAGGGGGGTGATGTGTGGGGCTTGCTGAGCTGGCCAGTACAGATTGAAGGGCTGGAATTTGCGGTGGGCATGCACCTGTGGGGTCGCCGGGGGCGCTTACAAGTGCGGTAGTGGCTGAAATAGCGGGAAGGTGGAAGCGCACAGTGCTTGCTGCCCCAGCCCAGCCCCACCTCACCCTCACCCCGCCTCCTGGGCACCCACCCCTGCCCACCCTGCAGCACTACTCCCCGGGTGCCGCCGGCCCTGGACCCAGCAGCACATACACAGCATGGCAGACGTACGCCAAGGCAGCAGAGCACGAGTACGCTGCGCACGCTGCGCACGCCGCACGTGACTGGCGCCCACGCAGCCCGCGCACTGCAGTGTGGGTCTGCGGCATCACCCTCATCGCCGGGTGCGCATATGGAAACACACATCTTGAATGTCTTGCATCCCGAGACTCTGTCCTGCTGCCTCTCTCTCTTCCCTCCTCACTTGTAGTGACCAATTGCAGCCTGTCCCTCTTGCCTCCACACAAGTGGCCCACCAAATGCAACGAGCTGGCAGTGCCCCTCCTGCCCCTGCCCATCACCCCTGCCCCTGCGCCCTGCCTGTTGCTTCTTCGTTGTCCTGCAGTTGGGGCGTCTTCTATGGCGCGCTTGTCTCTCACGACTGGCTGGACGGCTACAAATGGCTGACGCCTGAGCGGGTCAGGCACCCCACCCCCCGCCGGCAGCAGCTCATGGCACTCATGGTGCAGGAGCGGCAGGAGCGGCAGGCGGCGGCGGCGGCAGAGGCGGCAGGGGACGCGGCTGCAGGCGCGGCGGTGGATTGAGAAGCTGCGGGTGTGTGCAAGCTTGCACATCAAACCTTTCGGCGGCATGCTCTTGCGTGCTCATGTACTCTATCTCCTGCACTTTGCGCTGTTGTGCCAGCGCTGATGTTGCACTGCACCACCGCATTACGGCGCCCCCACCTGCCTAGCCTTGCTTTTACTGAACTTGCATCTCTGTTGAACTCCCGACGTGACACGTTCAGTGTCGCTGGGCGTGTGGTGTGCTGTGAGCGGCGGCGGCGGCGCAGCACATTCTTGCATGCAAGTCAACCAGTTTTTCAGCAGCTGCACTGGCGCCAGCCCGACACCAAATCCTGTGCACCCGAACACACGCAGAGCCAGATTCACGGCTGGAAAGGCGGCCGGTGCTGCGATGCAGCTCACTCAGGTAAAACTCACGTGGTCCTCCGGCAGTGCGATGCCGTCATCCTCACGAAGGGGTTGTGAGCCCGTAATTCATCGTCTTGTCCGCATTTGCCAGTCCAAGCTTCGCATTATAATCGGTGCGCGTTGCACTGATATCAGTACTTGGCCAAGCTTCCTTTGCCTCGCGCCGCCGCCGTCGCCGAACGGCGCACACCCAACCTTGCCTTGCTTGCAGCACTCTCTCTGATTCTTGAACACCACGGGCCCGGGGAGGCGCGCCTGTCTTTGCCGCCATCCGCCACAGCTTCTCGACCACTGCCGCCGCCGCCGCCACCAGCATGCCTTCCAAGGGGGGCGTGGTGAGCCTGCAGCGGCTGTCTGCCAGCGTGCAACAGCACCGCGACGAGGAGGCATCCACACTGGAAAAGGCTGCGCTTGAGCGTGTCCATGCCAAGAGGCTGGCCGCGAAAGAAGCGGTGCTGGTGCAGCGCCCGGACGGCAGCTGGCACCTAGTCAAGCTGCGCCGCCTGGATGGGCCCTCACGCCAGCTCCTGATGTCCCGCGTGTACCGCGAGTCGGAGGACGAAGGACTTGGCTTCTTCGCGCACGTCCGCGAGCGCCTGGACAAGTGGGTGCTGCACAATTACTTGCTAACGCGGGTGCTGCACGTGCCAGCTGTCGCCGCCTGGCGGCCCCGCCGCTGCTGCTGCTCGTGTGCTCTGCATCAGCCTGCACGGCCTCTTGATGAAGTGGCTCTAGGGTGCTCACTAACAACGTTCATGCTCGCTCACTTGCAGGGCTGGCGTCCCTGAGGTCACCGCGGAGATTCGTTTCCGAGACCTGACAGTTACGGGCAGCCAGGTGGTGCGCCCCGTCAGGAGCGGCTCCTCCTCCCTGCTGGACAAGGTCAAGGTTGGTGCTGGCAAGGCTGTGCGCTCCCCTTTGTTTTATGGCATTGTATGTTGCAAGGCGTTCAGGGGATCTGCCGCTGCAGCAGCCATTGCAACGCCTCAGGTTTGGTCAGCTGCCACGAGTGCCTGCCACTCTTGCATGTTCCGTCGCTGGGCGCGGCGTGCGCGGAGAGCCAGCACCCAACTGACCGCCACTTGTCGTCTGGGCTCCCCTTCCTTACTTTCCTGCCATCCAACCAACATCTTTCGCTGCCATCCTATTCTCACGCCGCCTGCAGGCGCTAAACCCGCTCGGCGGGCAGCACCCGCGCCTGCGCAAGTGGAACATCATTGATGGGGTCAACGGCGTGCTGAAGCCGGGGCGGCTGACGCTGCTGCTGGGTAAGGCTGATGGCTTGTTGACCTGCCGATGGGCAGGTGTGCTCCTCGCAAACAGATGCTGGCTTGCAGACAGCTGTTTGCTTAGCCTGGTTCCCGCCCTGATGTCCCGCCCTTGATCGCCCCTGCCTGCAGGCACCCCCGGCAGCGGGCGCAGCGTTCTGATGAAGGCGCTTGCTGGGCGGTTGTCCCAGGAGAAAACGCTCAAGGTGAAGGCTGGCATCCATTGGGGGCAGATCCGGAGGGAACAGTAGGCAGGCGGCTACCTTGGAGGGGTACCTTGGAGAGGGGGTCAAGGAGTGCCGAAGGTGCGGCTGGCTCAGCGGTGGACTGTCATAATGGGGGAGGGGCCCGCTTAGAGGGAGGGGAAGGCGAGCATCCCTGCCGGTCGGTTTGGGATTCACACATCGTCCACGCGTCCTCCCCCACCTGGCTGCAGGTCAGCGCTGCTGAGCTGTCCTACAACGGGGCCCCGCTGGACTCGTTCGTGGCGGAGCGCACCGCAGCATACATCTCTCAGGTGGGTGCAGGTCCGCTGGCCGTGGGTGCTGGGCGGGTGGGGCGCTGGTGCTGTTCTGCAGCTGGCACCTCGCTGGTGTTGTGCTCTTTCCATTGTGGGCGACTGCAGGGTGGGCCGGTGGGCTGCGGAGGGTGCGGGTCTCCAAGGGCCACTGCTCTCTGCCTGTCTCATCCCCTATGTCACGCGGCTGGCGCTGTGGCGGGCTGACAGCACCTCAGCGAGCACAGGTTCCTCCTCACAGGCCTATCTCACATCTGATTTTCAACACCATGTATCTTTGCCGTCTCTCGCCTCCTTACATTGCAGCTGGACCAGCATTATGGCGAGCTGACGGTGCGGCAGACAATGGAGTTCTCCGCACGCGTGCAGGGCGGCCGCCGCGGTAAGGCTGGCCTCCTTGCTTGCTGTGCAGCATGCCATGCTCGCCTGCCCCACGCCGAGGTGCTGGAGGTGCTGAAGGAGCTGGGGCGCCACTTGCATGTGTGCCGTTGCTTGCTCACATGCGTGGCCCACAAACACAGAGTTGCCTTATTGGTAAAGTGGCTACCCCTCCTCCCCTCCCCTGCAGAGCTGCTGGAGGTGCTGGAGGAGCGGGAGCGGGAGCTGGGCATCAAGCCCGACCCGGACATCCAAAGGTGGGTGGATGGTGTGTGTGTGTGGGGGGGAGATGCTCGTCTGTGGGCGGGCGGGGAGTGAAGAGGCGGGGATGCTGGGCATACTGGAGGCACCCTGCAGGCACGCATGCACATGGCCGCCCTGCCTAAAAAGAAAAGGGATTTGATCCCACCCCGATCCGCGCCCCTGCTCCCCGCCCCATCGCACATGTTGCCAACCTCTCCTGCTGACCTGCCCCCCGTGCAGCTACATGGCCGCCCTGGCCGCCAGCGGCAAGAAGAGCCTGGCTGTGGACATCCTGCTGCGCACGCTGGGGCTGGACATCTGCGCCGACACGCTGGTGGGCAACCACATGCTGCGCGGCATCAGCGGAGGGTGAGTGGGGGGTCAGGGTTGAGGGCGTTTGCGAAAGAACAACGTGAATGGCTGCTACGCACGCTGGGCCGGACATGTGTGCCGGACATGTGTGGTGGCTTGCCCGCTCCCACCGCTGCCCACCGATCCCTCCCAAGACTGCTGACCTTCTCCCACCCCATGTGCTCTCTCTCCTGCAGGCAGAAAAAGCGCGTGACCGCCGGCGAGTTGCTGGTGGGACCTGCCAAGGTCCTCTTTGCCGACGAAATCTCCACAGGCCTCGACAGGTGAAAATATTGTGTGTGCGTGCACTGCCTAGCGGTTTCAGTGCATGCACACGGTTTCGCCTGCTAATGAAGCATCCACGGGCGTGCCTGGTAATGAGGGGCCTGTGAGTGCAGCGGGCGAGGTCGGATGCAAGGACGGGGCACACACAGAATGGCGCATTCCACCCACCCCACACACACCCAGCACACGTGTACCCTCCCCCCTCGCCTGCAGCGCCACCACACACGACATTGTGACCGCCATGCGCACGGTGGCGCGCTACACCCACGCCACCCAGCTGGTGGCGCTGCTGCAGCCGGCCCCAGAGACCCTGGAGCTGTTTGACGACATCATGGTGAGGGGGGCGGGAACAACGTATGCATGTTTGTTAGAGAGGTTTGTTTGCACAGAGAAGCTCTGGGCGCTGTTGCATTTGGTCAAACGTTGGGTGGAGCGCAGGTTGCTGGTGGGCGCGGGGGCTCTGCTGCAGCCCTGCCTCCTGAGACGCCGGTCCTGGTGGGCGACAGGAGGCGGGGCATGAACTCTCCCTCGGATTGCACTGCCTGGTGAACACACTCTCCCCTCCGCCTGTCATGCAGGTGCTGTCCAGTGGCAAGATCATCTTCCACGGCCCACGCGAGCTGGTGCTGCCCTTCTTCTCGGGGTTGGGCTTTGAGTGCCCGCAGCGCAAGGGGGTGGCAGAGTACATGCAGGAGGTGCCCACGCTCGCAGGTGGGGGCTGCTGTTTGCTTCGCCAAATGTGTGGCCTGTTTTGATTCACACTGTTGGTGAGGGTGGGGCGCTGAGGTGGCAGAGTAGCTGCAGGAGGCACCCCACGCCCGCAGGTGGTTGGTCAGCTTGCGCTCCCGGAGCACTGTGCGTGGCGTGCGGGCAGGGGTGTTCATGCAGCCAGTGGCAGAGCACCTGCATTCGAGACGCCCCACGCGGCAAACGAAGTACATTGCCTGTGCTGCGTCATGTGTCCCCTCGTCTTCCCATGTGCCCCCCGCAGACCAGCACCGCTACTGGGCCCAGGACCCCGCCTCCTACCAGTTCATCAGCGCCGAGGAGATTGCCGACGCCTTCTACTCCACCACCGACGCGGGGCGGGCGATCACGGCGGAGCTCAGCCAGCCCTTCCCGGCGGCGGTGCTGAATGAGGACCCTGCCCTTGTGAAGACGCGGTGAGCTCAACATGACAAGGGCTGGGCTGCATGCATGCATGTTTGGGTGGGTGGGTAGCCAGCCCGTCCAGGCGGCGTTGGCCGCTGAGGACCCTGCCCTCGTGAAGACGCGGTGAGCTTGTGTCCCCTCGAGGGCTGCAGGTGTCGCTTCAACAGCTGCAGGTGTGATCTCAACAGCGTGCGAGGTGTGGTGGGTGGACTGGATGGCAAGCCCTTTCTGGCGGTGGTGGCCACTGAGGGTGCCGCGGTCAATGCGCTGTGTGTTATTGTTTCCCGGGCCACGGGTGTGTGGATGGGTGCTCAGCCACCCAGTGGTCATCCCTGACCGCGCGTCCCTCTGCCTGTGCAGTTTTGGGGCGCCCCCGCTGGAGCTGGCGCGCGCCTGCCTGCGCCGCGGCCTCTGGCTGCTGGGAGGAAACAAGGACATGCACATTGGGCGCCTGTGAGTGGGGGGTGCCGACCGCTCTGTGGCACGGTCAAGGCACTCTGGGAGCCCGTGTGCTGTGGCTGGGGGGCAGGCATAAGGGCACTGCCACCCCCTGAGCGTGCATGCAATGGGCCGCCCGTCCGCCATGCAGCGTCATGCTCGCGCCTCACCCTCACCCATGCCCCACCCTGACCTCCCTCACCTCTCTCCCTGCCTCCTGCCCGTTTCTTGTCGCTGTGCAGCGTGCAAACCATTCTGCTGGCCTTCATCGTCGGCACGCTCTTCCTGCAGGTTGGTGCAGGGTGGGTGGGTGGGTGCCTGTGTGGGGCCGAGTTTTATTCTTGCCGAAAAGCCAAGTCAATTCGAGTAAAGTGAGCTCAATCTTGCATAGCACGTCACGGTTGGGTGCTTAGATGCGGCCGCTTGCTGTGGAGGGCTGCCCCTGCTGGGCGCGCCCGGCAAGGGACGATAAGCGTGGTTCCGTTCAGCAGCGTGCCGTGCATTCCCTGCAGGAGCCTCGGGAGAAGCAGGCGTCAACCAAAGCGCGGGCCGCCCAACCGCCACACGAGCATGCCCCCCATGCATGCACTCTTGCCCTTACAGATCACACACATAGTGTTCGACTCCTGCAGGAGGACAAGGGGCTGCAGACCACGGAGAGCGGCGCCCCGGACATCGCCGCCTCCCTGGCCTCCGCCAATAACTTGTGAGGGGTGGCAGGGGGTGGATGCTCCTGTGGGGGACGGCAGGTGTCTGGTCGACTTCTGCGGGGTGGCAGGCATCGGATGCATGGGCCAGGCAGGGGTGCGGCGAGTGCCTACCCACACATGCCATGTGCGATTACTCACGCGCATCTAAAATCAGCGCCTCGACCGATCGCTCACCCCTTGCCCCCTCTCCACCTCCCTCCCACCCTCTCTCTGCCTGCAGCCTGGGCGTGCTCTTCTTCACCGTCATCAACTTGTGAGTGATGGCACATACATAGTGTAGGGGCTGCGTGGGTGGGTGGGTGGGTTCAGCAGGGGCGGGACTAGTCCCCCTTACACATCACCTCCCCCTTGCGCCCCCGCTGTGCCTCCAACTCTCCGTATGCCTTTTGTTCGTGTCCCCTGCAGCATGGTGTCCGCCTTCCCAGACAGCGCCCTGATGGTGGAGTCGCTGGCCGTGTGGTACAAGCACCGCGCCAGGTGAGGCTGCGCGGCGCAGTGGGTGTGTGGGTGCAGGGCTTTATGAAGAGGCAGTGCCCCACAGGGCATTGCGGTACAGGGCCGTGTGACACAGGGAGAGCACCAGTTGTGTGGCTGCAGCGTCTGCTGCAGAATGCCGGCGCTGTGCCTCATGGGCAGCTTCTCCCCTGTTGCATGTGAACGTGTGCTTCTGCAATATCCTTTGCTCTTGCCGGTGCCAAGCACATTCCATGCAGCTCGCTGCCGACCGCCCTGTCTGAAGTTGCCGTTCTGTCTCCCCTTATCCTCCGTGCCCGCAGCTCTTTCTACCCCGCTTGGTGCTTTGCGCTTCAGGCGGTGGTCATGCGCCTGCCCTGGGTGCGTGGGGCGGGCGCCGGCCTGCCAGTCTGCTACAGCTGCCTGTGCATTACACAGTGCCTTCAGTTGCATGCTTGGGAGGGCGCTGTACAAGCCGCTCCCCCTGGCGCTTGCATGTTCTGCCTTCCAGTTGCGGCCCGCCTCCCGCCACGGTGCAATGGTGCAAACCCCGTTCCCCCCGCTGCTTGTCCCTCCTTCCTGACACATTGTAAGCATGCGCTTGCCTCCCTTCCCGTGCCTGCAGGTCTTTGCCGAGTCTTGGGTGTGGACTCTTATGGTGAGGGGCACGCGTGAAAGCGACGGGGCTGAACAAACCAGGGGCGGCAGGCAGGGGTGGCTTTGGGGTGGCCGTGGGGTGCCCACCCTTCCTCTGCCCCTTGCCGGAACATGAGAATGTCCACCATCTTGTGGGGGTGGTGGCGGGGCCAGCGCAGCGGGAGGACAGGCAGGGTGTGTGAAGCGTGGTGAATGGAGTGGTGAATGGAGTGGGGTGGGGTGAGGTGGGACAGCAGTGGGTGCGGTCAACCGCTCTCATCTCATCGCACTCGCACCCTCTCTCCCACCCCTCCTCACTGCAGGTCTACTTCTGCGTGGGCTTCACCACCAGCACGCGCCTGTTCGCCTTCTGGGGCATCGTCTACGCCGCCGGCTGCTTCTCCCTCACCCTCTTCCTGGCCTGCGCCGCCCTCATGCGCAAGGTGCCCTCAGCCAACGCCATCCAGGTGAGCGAAGAGTGAAGGGTGGGAAGGGTGATGCCTCCCTGCTGGGGCGGGGAGAGTGGCGCCAGGCTGCTGGTGTTTTTCGCCGAGGTCATGGCATAGGCAGGTCAACGGATGGCGGGAAATGAGGACATGGTTGGGGCCAAGCGAGGCTGTCCCCAGGCCTGGCTCTTCCCCTTCCTTGCATCACTCATACCTGCCCCCACCCCCTCCCCCGCAGTCCACCTTCCTCCTGCTCTTCATCAACACCTGCGGCTTCGTGATCAGCAAGAGCCAGATCCCGGGAGGTGAGCAGGGATCAGAACCGTGGTCCGTGACGGGTGTGGCGATCACCTGGGATGCGTGCCGGGCTTGGGCATGCATGCCCTCCTGAGCCCTTGACGCCAGCATTGCTTGGGGAATGGGGAAGAGTGCGTGCACCCGTGGGGCACGCGTCAGATCCAAGGCCAGGTGTGCCTGGCGAGCTGCGAGCGGCACCCCCCAGTGCTGCAGCTCGCTTACGCCGCATCCCGCTACCCGTTCTCACTGACCCCGAACACCCCGCCCTCCTGCCCTTCGGTTGTGCGCAGGGTGGAATGGCGTGTACTGGTGAGCGAATGGACGCAGGGGGCGGGTGTGGGGGTGCGCGGGCGCAAGGTGCCAACCGGCGTGGGACCGCCGAGCCGCAGGCCGTCGCGCCCTGATGGTGCAATTGAGCAGCAAATGGCTTGAAAATGTAATTGATTGATTGCATTGAGCAGCTCCAGGAGCCCTGCCCCACTCTTCCTTGCACCTCCCATGCACTGCTGACTTGCAGGGCCAACCCGCTGCAGTACTTCATGACCGGCCTGGCTGTCAACGAGCTCACCTCTCCCGACTGGGCGGGTGAAGTGCAGGCGGCGGGCGCTACCAGCCCCGCCGTCACCATCGGCGGCCTCGCCCTCTCCGTCAGGTGACAGGGCAGATGCTGCCTGGCTGGCCTGCTTGCGTGTCTTTATATATGACGGGCCTAACGGCTGTCTGGTCCAAAGCAGCAGCCAAGCTTGCGACACGGGCGTTGCGAGGTCTGAGGTGGCTGCGCCACCTGGCCTGCCGCTGGCCTGGCCTGCCGCCTACGCTGCAGAGCCTGCACGCCTCCTGAAGCCCCCCTCCCCTGCCGTGGCCCGCCCTGCAGGGGCTTCCACACCTCTTACACATATGTGTGGGTGGCCATCTTTGTGTGGGGAGCCGCCACCTCCCTCATCAACTTTGCCGCCCTCGTCTTCCTGCTGTCCTACATGGAGGGTGAGTGTGGCATGGTGATAGTGGCATCTGCACGGCTGCTGTGCCTGTGTCCTGCTCGATTCATGTCCCTGCTCTGCTGCATGGAGGGTGGGCGTGCTCGGTCATCTTTTGCCCCGATCTTTTCATTTCCACTTCCTGCCCTTGATTTCCATGTGTGCCACGTGTGCAGCCCCCAAGGATGCTGCTGTGGTGCCACATGCCTCTTGCAAGCCAGGACTTACCAGGACAGCCCGTCCCCCTCTTCTCACCTGTCTCGGCTTCTCTCCCCTGATCCTCTTCTTTGTGTGTGCAGCCCCCAAGGATGCGGTCGTGGTTTCAGAGGAGGCCTACGCCATGCAGTCCCTCTCCCGCTCCGGCGCCAGCCAGACCGATCTTACCAAGGCTGCCGGTGAGCGCGAGGGGTGTCCACGGGCAGAGGGCAATGTGGTGTGGAGGGCACACGTGGGGGCCTGAGGCAACAGGTGCACAGATCTAGATGTACCGCAGCCAAAGGGAAGGGGGCAGCGCGCCCTGTAGGACTGGGGCAGAGGTGCCGGGAGCAGTGCAGCCTGGAAGGCACAAGTGCCCAAGCGCAGGAGCGCCGGCCCCGGCATCCCTTCCTGCCCAGGCCGCACTCCACGGCGGCACACCCCTCGCTGCCATGCCCTCCTGAACATGCGCCCCCCCACCCCTAAATTACCCTGCAGAGAACGGCGGCGGGCTGTCCAATGGCAAGAGCGGCAAGCGGGGCTCCCAAGGCAACCTGCAGGCGCTGCAGCTGGCGGCCGGCGCTGTGGTCGACCTGGAGGCGCAGCAGGCGGGGCAGGCGGGGCGGGAGGGCTCTGCCCACGGCGGCGTGCGCCTGGGCTCCAGCTCCGCCCTCCCCTTCAAGCCCCTCTGCCTCACCTTCCGGGATGTGCGCTACTCGGTGCCCTTCCCCAAGGTGGGCGCTCCTGCCACAGGAATTCGACCAGGCCGGTGTGCAGAGGGCTGTTTGGGGCACGGCTGATGGAGGCAAAGCAGGCTGCTTGCATTATCACCTGATGCCCGACCCCACCCCACCCCCCGGGCCCGCACGCCGAGAGTGCCGCCCACTGCCCCGCCTCGCCCTGCCCACCCCCTCTCTCCCTGCTGCAGGATGCGCCTCGTGACGAGAGCAACACTGGGGATGGGGAGCACGCCGACCAGCTGATCCTGCTCAAGCGCATCACAGGATCCTTCCGCCCCGGCGTGCTGACCGCTCTGATGGGCGCCTCGGGCGCCGGCAAGACGGTGAGCACCCGTCCCTCCTGGAGTGCGGCCTCTGCTGTCCCGAGCCGCCCACGCCGCTAGCGGGCATGTGCTTGCGCGCACTTTGGCGGCGTGCCAGGATCTGGCTGGCTCCCCTGCTAAATAAAGGCGGAATGGGGGGGCAGCGTGCTGTTCTGGTTGGGTCCCTCTTGCCTTGCACCTGCGGCGCGCGCTGGCAACCTCATGCTGGCCCTGCTGTGGTTACGTGACTCCTCATCCCGCCCGCCCGCCCTTTCCTGCAGACTCTGATGGATGTGCTGGCGGGGCGCAAGACAGGTGGGTGGCGCCAGCTGCCGGTCCCGCCCCTTGTGTGCACCCTGCATCATTCGCTGCCCCCCCTTTACGCTGCCCCCCTTTACGCTGCCTCCCTTTACGCTGCCTCCCTGCCCACGCGTGCACTTACGTGCCCTTCTTTCTTTTCCTGCCTGCCTGCCCGTCTGTCCCGCATCCCACCCTTGCTTCCTTTGCCCACCACGGCAGAACCCCCCGCTGCCCTCCCCCTCCCCTCCTCCCAACGAAACCCCTCCCGCACCCCGGTGCGCACCTTTCTTTTAACCTTCTCCAGGCGGTGTGATCACTGGTGACATCCGCGTGAATGGGCACCCCAAGGAGCACCGCACCTTTGCACGGGTGGCGGGCTACTGCGAGCAGGTCAGTGCGGCAGCTGGCACGCCAGAGGCAGCTCGCCGCCTTTGAGGGGGGCTGCTGTGAGCGGGTGCAGAGCAGGGTGGGGTGGGGCACGCAAGCGCACGCTGACGCTGGTACTCAACGCCGCCCGCTGCCCTGTTCCTTGCCAGGTCAGACTCACAGCAACAGCACACTGCTTGCAGCTTGAGCGCCTTGGCCTCACTGTGTGCTGTTGTGTGCTGTTGTGTACTGTGTGTGTGCACTGCAGACCGACATCCACGTGCCCTTCACCAGCGTAGAGGAGGCGCTGCAGTTCAGGTGTGCCCACGCTTGGCGCTGCACTGCACGCACAGGGGGCAAGGGACTCTATGCTCCTGGAATCAGCACAGTGCGGCTGTTTCGATTGGGGGGCAGCGACAGACAGAGCGCTCGAGTGCGCCCCGCTTTCATTTCCGCCTGCGCACAGACCCTGCAACCCTTGCCGCCCTCTCTGCTCTGCAGCGCGCGCCTGCGCCTGCCCAGCCACATCAGCAAGGATGCAGCCAAGACCCAGGCGTTTGTTCAGGAGGTGAGGAGGCAGTGGCTGGTGGCGGTGCGTACCTGCATTTCTTTGTGTGCACTTCTGTCTCAATCTCAACCAGCCCAGTCACCAGACGTTGATCCTGCCCAACCGATCGCACACCCGATAGACGTGCTTAAGATGCCATGTCAAGACACGCTTTGATTGAACCCCACACTTCTCCCTTGCCTGCCCAGGTGATGGACCTGATCGAGCTGACAATCGTGATTTAACACATGCAATCAATCAATCATTCGATTAAATTTAGCCCGAATTTCGTCTCCACTTGCCCAGGTGATGGACCTGATTGAGCTGACCCCCATCAAGGACTCTCCCGTGGGCCTGCCCGGCAGCGGGCTCAGCGTGGAGCAGCGCAAGCGGCTGACCATCGCCGTGGAGCTGGTGGCCAACCCGTCCATCGTGAGCCGGCCTGACCGCCTGTTGCCTGCCTGCTGGCCCTGCTGTGCCCGCTGGGATTGAACCTGTCCCGCCCTGGGCGGCTGCCATGCATGCCCTGTCCCGCCCTGGGCAGCAGTAGCCCTCCGCTGCATCTTACTTCCCTATTGTCCCTCCCTTTACCACACTTTTGCGACCTACCCTCCCCCCACCCCCCCAGGTGTTCATGGACGAGCCGACCTCTGGGCTGGATGCTCGTGGTGCCGGCTTGGTGATGCGTGCAGTCAAGGCGACTGTCAACACAGGTGCGCAGGGCTGGTGAGCTGTGGTGGCTGATCCGTTGGCCTGTTCTGCGTGCACAGGAGTGCTCTCTGTGCACCAAGCCTGTCGCAGCGGCATGGCGGTGGACGCGGCACAAGTGTTGGGGCGTGTGTTCTGTGGACGTGTGCTGGCCGGCGTGCCCTGTTGGCTTCAGTGCACGACGCAACCAGGAAAACAAACCGCAAGCGCCCCACGCCCCTGCCCGGTGCCCTGCAGGCCGCACTGTGGTCTGCACCATCCACCAGGTCGGTTCTCCCGCCCGCTCAACCAGCCCTTTACTTTGGGCAGGCTATTGCAGGCCCCAGGGCCGGCTTGCATGTTGCCTTGCTGCCACCACATGGGGGAGGCCGCCTGCTGCCCTGCCTGTGCTCAGCCTTCCAGTCCGCCACTGCCTAACCTCAGGTGCGCAACCCACGTCCGATCTGCAGCCCTCCCTGGAGATCTTCGAGGCCTTCTCCGAGCTGCTGCTGCTCAAGCGGGGCGGGAAGGTGATCTTCAACGGGCCCGTGGGCGCCGACGCCTCCCACCTCCTCTCCTACTTCTCGTCCATCAGGCAAGGGCCCAGCACGCGTGGCACGCTGGACGTGGGGAGGGATGCGGTTTTGGGAAGCCTTCCGGGAAGGCAGTGGCTTCATGATTTCTCTGTCCAGACCTCCTCCCATTGTCTCCACCCGTCCTCTGGCGGTGGACAGGTTGGCTGTGTGCACAGCAGCCTGGTGCAGTGAGGCAGGTTGGGAGGGAAGGCTTCCTCCGCCCTCCCCTGTGCAACTTCCCCTCCTCAGCTCACCCCGCCCCTGCCCACGCGCCCAATGCCCACCACATGCAGCGGCGTCCCCGCCATCCAGCCGCGCATAAACCCAGCCAACTGGTGAGAGCGACGGCTGCCCTGCCCTGCTGCACTGCCTGCCCGTGCACCCCCTGTGCCTCCGTGCACCCGCCTGGTGCCACGCAGCCCACTGCTTGATACCCTGTGTGCCCCGCCCTTGCCGCTGCTCAATCAATGCTGGACCGCATGTGTGGGGTCCCATGAGGGCCAGAAGTCCAGCGGGCACACCCTTGCTGGTGCATCAATCTATCGTGCCCGTCCCGCTCGCCCCGCAGGATGCTGGAGGTGACGAGCCCCGACGCCGAGAAGTCCAGCGGGCACAACTTTGCTGAGCTGTACTCCAACAGCGAGCTGGCGGAGGCTGCCAGCGCCATGGTGGACCAGTTCAGGTGGGTTAGATAGATAAAGTTAAGGCTCAGTTATATACAGGGACACGACTGAGAGCCCACAGGGGCAGCAGGGTTAGGGCTGTGCCAACGGACCTGCGCATGAACAGCAGCAGGAGGGGTCAGCAAATGGGACGGCCAGCAAGGCAGCAGCGGCATGGTGGAAAGGCCCTCCCAAGCCTGGGCCGCCCTGTGCTTACGGACATCCACTTATCCTGCCCCCCCTGCCCTGCAGCGCTCCCCCCGAGGGCGACACCCCCCTGCGCATCGACGAGCTCCAGGTGTCCTCCCGCTGGCTGCAGCTGAAAGAGCTGCTGGCCCGCAACAGCCGGTGAGCATGTGAGCCTGCACACATGTGCAAGGGTTGGTGGCGGGGGAGCAGCGGTTCGTCTTCCAAGATATCTTCAAACGCTCCCAAGCGCCTGCACTGCACGCCCTGCCAACGCCCTGCTGCTGTCGGTGCTGCCTTTGATCGCCTTCTGCAGGGAGATGGTGCGGGACACATCCTACAACGGCATCCGCGCCCTCATCACCCTCGTCGTGGCCATCTGCCTTTCCACCCTGTTTGCGGGGCGGGGGCAGGAGACGGGGAGCTACACGGGCGTGCTCAACGTGGCAGGCGCCATGTACGCCTGCTCCACCTTTGTCTCAGTCATGTTCCTCTTCACGGTGAGCAGGCTGTACTGCCTTGATGCTGTACTGCCTCACGAGTGGGGTTTGCTGTACTGCTCTCTGGGCGGGCGCCGTGTGCTCTCGCCTGGCTGGGTACAGGGGGGTGTTGTGCTTCTTTGGGCGGGGCAATGCTCTGGGTGGGCACCACGCACTCCTGCCCGGCCTGTGCAGCGGTCATGTGCATTGGCTTGCGAAGCTGTACTGCCTTGTTGTACCGCCTGGGGCTTGGTTGGTGCACAGGGTCGAGCGCGGTGCGAGCAGCGACATGTGCCCCTGCTGGTGGCTCAGCATGCCTGGGCACACATCGCATCCACACCTGGCTGCAGGTCCAGGATTCGCTGGTGCTGCGCCGCACCGTGTTCTATCGCGAGGTGCGCTCGGTCAAGACTGTGCCTTACAGTAGTGTGCCAACGTGCGATACCGTGTCCAAGTGTGCCTGTTTATGCGTGCATGTGTGCCTGCGCCACATGCGTGTGCTTGTGTGTGCCTGTGTGCGCATGCATGTGTGCCTGGGAGACAGTGGGGACGTGGGGAAGGGGGTCCCGGCTTGGCTTCAGAGGAAGCTAGATTTGTGCTGCCAGGCTCAAGTCACCCGCCCCCCTCCACCAAGCGCCAGTACTGGATCCCTGTCTGTGGTGCCCCTTCGGACCGCTGCGCGCTCACCCCTCCCTACCTCCCCTACCTCCCCTGCCCCCTTGATCGCCGCCCGCAGCATGCCGCTGGCACCTACTCCGTGCTGCCCTTCTGGGCCGCAGAGCTGCTGGCTGAGGTGCCGTGGGTGACGCTCTACTCCCTCATCTACTGCATCATCACTTACTTCAGGTGGGGCCGGTGCGTTTTGCTTCTTTGGCTGCACCACTACGTTGCACGCTTGTTGTGGCCACGCAGGGAGGGGGGACGGTGGGAGGGATGGGCAGGTGGGCACTGCTAGTCGACGTCATGGGGGCGGCCATGTGGGTGTGGTGCTGGCCTGGCCATGGTGGATGGGTCCTTGCTTGGAGGAGACAGTGGAGAGGTCAATTGGAAGGGGAGCTAGGAGGGGGGGAGGGGGGCGCTAGTACAGCCGTCGTCATCATGCGGCACGCCAAGTGGTGCAGACTTGGCCTGGCCATCCGTGCGCAGAACCGTCGGAAGCGCTCCCTCCGCCGCTGTGCCCGCTCACCTCCTGCCCCTCCTTTGCGCCCCTTCCCCCTGTGCAGCATCGGCTTCATCGCGGATGCCGGCAAGTTCTTCTTCTTCTGGCTCATGGTGCTGCTGGCCCTGTTCGCCATGCTCAGCTTCGGCATGATGTCGGTGAGTGGGGGGCGGGGTGCGATGGCCACCTGCCAGGGTTGAGGGCTGAATAAGCCGATTCCTCACGGGTTGTGTTTTTGGTACCCTGCCCCTAGCTTGCCGCACGTGCATGCTGCACCGCGTCTGCCGCACTGGCTCTGCCCCAAGCGGTGCCTTCCGCCATCCCGTGCCTAACCGGCTCTGCTCACACACGCCACGCCTGCCCTGCTGGCGCCACCTGGCCACGCCTGCTTGCAGGTGCACATCACCCCCAACCTGGAGATCTCCAACGCTTTCTCCGCCTTTGCCTTCGCCCTGATCAACCTGATGTGCGGGTGAGGCAGGGCAGGGGAGGGCTGGGATGGGGAGCAGAGCAGCTGGGCTGGGGCGGCACGCACCGCGCGCCGCGCCGGGCTGGGCTCCCACCGAATTGTGGCAGCAGCAGGCCAGCGGCGCAGTGCTGTGCGTGCGCTCTTGCCCAAAACCCTGCCCCCTCTGCCACACTTCCACGCTCGTGTGTTGCTTTGGCTGCCCCTTGCCGCCCCCCTTATCACACCTCTCCACCTCCCCCGTGCAGCTTCATCAAGCCGCAGCCCGCCATCCCCAAGGGCTGGATCTGGCTGTACTACCTCAACCCCGCCAGCTACTCGCTGTATGGGCTGACCGCCAGCCAGCTGGGTGACGTGGACACGATGACCGAGATCCCGGGCAGCGAGGTGAGCTCAAGTAATGGCATGATGAGGAATCGAGGGTGGGCAGGGCTGCACTGCCAATGGCGCCATGCTGTGACCCCCGGCGGCAACGCGGGCATGGGTCGCTGCTGGGCTGCATGCGGGGGGCAGAAGGGTGGCACGGCCTGGGTGCCAGCTCGGCGGTGTTGAGACGGTGAGAATCGTTACGGCCCTCAGTGCCTGTCCACCAGTGTGTTCAAGGCCATTGTCGGTGCAGCCGCTCTTTACCCTCAAACTTGTGCCGACTCGCACCCACCGCCCCCGCCCTTGTTCTGTGCTGCAGCCCGTGCCTGTGAGCCAGTTTGTGGAGGACTACTTTGGCTTCGAGCGATCCTGGATGGGCTACTGCGTGCTGCTGCTGCTGGTGTTTGTCGCCGCCTTCCGCGGCGTTGCCCTGCTGGCGCTCTCCAAGCTCAACTTCCAGAGCCGCTGAGCTGGCGGCGCTGTGCGCTGACCTGGCGCACGCAATGCAAGGCGCCCACCTGAAGGCGATCTCCAAGCTCAAAGCGTCCTAAGCGGCTGACCTGGCGTGACATGCTGAGCTGGCACCACGCCGTGCAGCAGCAGGGGCGCTCGAGTGCAAAGAGTGAGAGCTGTACTGACCGGATGAGCGCTGTGCATGAGCGCGAGCGAGACTGAGCGCTGTACCCTGTTGCCCCCAGATCTCTCCCGCCAGCCCCCCTCCGGCCCCACCCCACCACCCATCCCTGCGTTAACCCAACAACGTCCCTCAGGCTCCCCCGGCGTTGAGTCCCCCGGGCCTACACCATTCTTTCTACCATCATCCGAGTTCATTCTTTTTCCGTATGTGGCTTTCGTTGCAGCACTGCACACACAGATTGTTCCCCGGCATCCACACTGCCTGGCAGGAGGTGGCCTGCTGCGCTCTGCTACTGCTTTTCCTCTCGCATGCCCCCCTGATCCTCAACTCTTTTGTTACAAAAATGCACCAGGCAAGGCCAGACAAAGTCCTGGCGTTCCAGCAAGTCAAGGCAGTGGGAGGAAGTGGTGGTGTCGGCATCACAGGGGTGCCGGGGCCCATGCACAGGGCGGGCGTGTGCTGCAGCGGTAGCACGGGCCATGCATTTTCAGGTCGGCCCATTTTTGATATCACATGTCAACATGGTGTACAAGCACCATGGTAAGCAAAAGCAGAGGAGGGGCGAGGCAGGCTTGTGGGCGAGGCGATGTCATGCGCCCGCTTTGACCGCGCTGGCGGCAGGGCGGGACCGCCTTGACGCCCAACATCAGCGAGGCTGCCGCGCCGATCAGGCTGATCTCCCCGCCTGGCATGGCCAGGATTTCAAAAGCGAAACACGGGCCCGGCTTCGCGCTGAGGCCTGTTACCAAAAACATCGTGCGTGCGCTAGTCAGCTTGCTCCTCGGCCTGGTAAGCTGTCTGCGCGCCGAGGTTTGCACCTGGACGTGGGCGGCGCAGGAAGAGCATCCTGCTGTCCCGGCCGCCACTCGCTGCCGTCACCGCCTGCTGCCGCCAGTACCTTGCCCGCCGCTGCACCCCTCAAGTGCAGATAACTCTGGCCCCTGGGCGCCTTTCATCGCTGGGTGGTGGCTCCCTTCCTCGTGATCAGCTCGAGCCACTCGAACCTGCTGGCGAAGCGGCGCCAGCGGCGGAGGCAGCGCCAGCAGCGAGGGCCGCGGCAGCAGCGGCAGCGGGCGGTGCCACGACAGATGCTGGCGGGTGGTGCGGCGGGCAGCCGCCGCCCGCAGACAAGCTGCTGCAGGGAGCGCTGGCGCCGCCAGACATTGACGCGCAGCTGCCCTTGTACTGGCGCCTCCTAGAGGGCATCTGCCCCCATGAAGAGCGGCAGTACAAGCCGTGTGCTGCGCGGGACCCAGCACAGCGCTCCACCGCCAACGTGACTGTCGCTCCCTTCACGTTCAACGGCCTGGGCGTGTGGA
The DNA here is from genome assembly GCA_029339195.1 of Micractinium sp. NFX-FRZ. Classification (NCBI taxonomy): domain Eukaryota; kingdom Viridiplantae; phylum Chlorophyta; class Trebouxiophyceae; order Chlorellales; family Chlorellaceae; genus Micractinium; species Micractinium sp. NFX-FRZ. The sequence continues at coordinate 46,645 of JAPTJF010000090.1, read as the reverse complement.
ACAGCCTGACCTTTGCCACATTCAACCCCGGCGGGCAGCGCAAGACGCGGGGCGGCGACGCGTGGGCAGCGCAGCTGAGGGACCCAGGCAGCGGGCTGCGCATCCCCGCCCGCGTCCTCGACCAGGCAAGGCGGGTGCTGGGGTGCCGGGGTGCTGGGGCTGCGTGGCTGTGTGAGGTGTGCTGCGGTGGCAAGGGCACGGTGTGTGGGAGGGAGGTGCGCCTGCTGTGCCTGCTCTGCCCTCAGCCCGCCCAGCATGTCCAGCCCGTCCAGTACATGTTCCGTACATCCAGCAGGCTGCCCGGAGTGCTCCTCACTGCACAACAGTGGCAGCCAGCCTCCCACCACAGGCCCTGCCCTGCCAGCTGCCAGCTGCCACTGCGCCTGCTGCTGCTGCTGGGCTGCTTCTGCTGCTGCCGCCCTGCTCCTGCCATCATGAAGCGACCACTGCCCGGCTGCTGCCCTCCAAAAGGGCGGTGCCGCCAAGCCGCTCCTCGCGTGGACAACGCAGTGCCGCCCCACCTGCTGGTGCAGGGGGATGGGACCTACCTGGTGGCATTCGTGCCCCTGCGCCCGGGCAGCTACTCCCTCACGCTGCGCATGCTGTACACGCTGTGCTCGGGATACCAGGTATGGTGGGCCCTTGCTGCCGCCAACTGGCATGGTGCCAGCACTCTCAGACTGCGTGCCAGCTTCAGAGATGCTTTGGGAGGATACATACCATAGCTAAGTAGATAAGTAGACAAGTAGCGGTACTGCTCACTTGCTGCAACCGAGTGCCAGGCATGGGCCCACCTTTGCCCGCCGCCGCCCCGAGCAGGGTGCCACCCCAGACTGCTGCTTCCCGGCCTCAAGCTGCTGCCGTTGCCCTGCCTAACCCCACGCCGCTGTCCTCCTCTTCATCTTGCTGCTGCTGCTGCTGCTGCAATCCAGCAGGAGGCTTTCCCCGGATTCGACGAGCAGTTGAAAGCCATGGGGGAGGAGGCTCACTGCTTCATGGGCCTGAAGGCTGCTGACGTGGCGACCCTGGAGATACCCGAGCGGTACCACCCGCACGGCTGCTGGGCCCGGGGCGCCAGCGGGGAGGCCATCACAAGCAGCAGCAGAAGCGTCAGCAGCAGTGGAAGCAGAGATAGTGGTGGCAGCAGCAGCACTGACAGCAGCGGTGGCGGCGGCGGCGGCGGCGGCAGCAGCAGCATCGGGAGCATCAGCAGCATCGGGAGCATCAGCAGCACAGATGTGGGGGAGCTCAGGGGGACCGTGCTGCGCAGCGACCGCCACCTGTGGCGCGACGGCAGCACGATGCAGCTGGAGCGGTGCTGCATGCCGCCACCCCGGCACATGGCTGTGGGGCGGGAGATGACGCGGGCCATTTTCTGGGGGGACAGCACACAGCGGTGAGCAGGGCAATGTGTTGTTGGGGTGTGGCAGTGCACAGCGGTGAGGAGGGCAGTGCGGGGGATGTTGGGGGCAGCTGCGGCAGCCGGCAGCGGTGAACAGGGCAGTGCGGGGAGGGCAGGCTGTCCTCAGGCAAGCTAAGCTGTAGGGCAGCAGTTGGAGTGGGTGTCCCTTTGGTGGCCGGGCTGAGTGCTCCCAAGCTCAGCAGGGCTCAGCAGCATGCATTCCGGCGGTGCACAAGGGGCTGGGGCGGCAGCTGCCGTAGGCAGCCGCCGCCCAGGGCGGCCAAGCGGCCAGGCAGGCAGGCGCCACATGCGTGCACCTCTATCGTCCCGCTCCTGCACACACCTGCCTGCAAATTGCACCGTTTGCGCGCACGTTTTGCTTTGCTTCCCTGGCATTAATTGGTTGCAGGTACCCATGGCAGGTCATGCTGAAGCTAGCCCGGGAGCCGGTGAGAGGGCGCAGCTGCCGCCAAGACTGTCCGTGGTTGATCGCTTACGGGGGCCTGCTGTTGTCTAACCCTGCAAGAGACAACCCCCAACAACCACCCCCAGGCCTGCCCTCCCATCCGCCTTCCTGCCCGCCCTGTCCGCCGCTGCCGCCCTCCTGTGCCTGCCCTGCAGTGCGTGCAGAAGTGGCGGCCCCGCATGTACTTCGAGGGCTGGGACTCGCAGGATCCCACGGTGGGGTGCCTGCCCACCACAGCAGGCAAAGCAGACCCTGAGCTGGAGGCTGCGCTGGCAGGGTGCACGGCAGGCGCGCCATTCACGTCCGTCCCTGTGGGGAGCGACACAGTGGAGGTGACACAGTGAGTGTTGCTGCCTTGCCCATGTGTGTGTGTGTGCAAGAGATCTGAGGGGACGTGTGCGGGGAGTGGCGCAGCCTGCTGTTGAGTGCTGTATGTGTGCGGCCAGCACAACCCGGGGGCCCCACTCCCCACGCACTGCCCTGCCCTGCATTCCCTGCCTGCGCTGCTGTTGGCTGTCCCGGCCCAGCAACTGTTCCACTCTATGAATGAATGCCCTGATGGCTCCCTGGAAAGAAACAAAACGTTGGATCCACGCCCCGTGAGCGTGTGTGCAACCCGCCTCTTGTTTGCTGCCAGGCTGGCACTTCCCAGCTGCCACCCCCTTTCACCGCACACGCCGCCGCTTTTCGCGCCACACGGCGATGCATCTGGCTCGCCCTTCGGCGCCCGCACCACGCCTTGACCTTGCCTGGTCCTGCTTCCCTCGCAGGCACTCCATGGCGCCTTGCTCTGTGTATCGTCATAAATGCAGCCCCGCTGTGTGCTTCTGCCCACCCCGCAGATACTTTCCAGACGCCGTGCTCTTCAACATGACGCACTGGCGGTACAACGACACGTACGCCAGGCTGGCGCTCAACGGTACCGCCCCGCCCAAGGAGTTCAGCTACATCTAGTGAGGCGGCCAGGGGTGCCCTGGTCAAGCTTGAGATGGTGCAGATGCGCTGCGCCGCAGCCAGCTGGGCAGCGGATGATGCTGATGATGTGCAGCACAGGGTTGCAAAGAAGGGGCGCACGCGTTGCCCCTGCATGCAGTAAGCCCCATGCGGGCAGGGGTTGGCGGCCGGTGACCTCCATCCTCGCACGCCCCCATGCCGCACAGCCCACTCCATGCCCCGCGCCAGCGAGAGGGCGCCCGGTCCCCCATTCTGCCAGTGAATGCCTCACTGCACCCGAGCCTCCTCACTCCCCGCTCCGCACCGCACCCGCCCGCCACCTCCACACCCCTCCCTGCCTCCCTCGCCCCCACCCCCACCCCCATCCGCCCTGCCTCTCAAACCCACCCTGCACTTGCCCTGCCCACACCTGCCCTGCCTCCTCCCTGCCTCTCTACACCCACCCCGCCCCCGCCCTGCCCCCCTCCCTGCCTCTCCCACCCCACCCCGCCTTCCATGCAGCTCCTTCGGCTGGGGCTGCCTGCCGGTGGACCAGGTTGCCCTGTCGCTGCGCCAGGTCAACCAAAGCGGGGACGCCGTGGTCATGAACATGGGCGCCCACTGCCTGGTGCACATGGGCTTTGACGCCTGGAAGGTGCGCACAGCGGGCGCCGGCGGTGTGCATGGCCCGCATGCGCCCGCTCCTGCGACGCACCAGCACTGCCAGCCCCATACAAACCCCACCCCCCAAACCCTGAACCCTGCCAGCTGAACCCCACGATCGGGCCCCCTCAACCCTGCCAAACAAACCCCCACCCCCACCCTCCCTGCCGACCCTGTCAGCTCAACCCCCACCCCCCACCCCCCTCTCCCCCTCCAGCTGAACCCCACCCCCTTCCCCCCCACCCCCCGCTCCCCCTCCAGCTGAACCCCACCCCCTTTCCCCCCACCCCCCTTGGCGCCAGGCCCACATGGACGCCCTGGCCCCCCTGGTGGCCACCCTGCGCTCCAAGGTGGTGTGGCGCACCAGCGCCGCCGCCAAGGAGGAGGGCATGCGCTCGCCCTGGCCCGACCTGTCCGGCTTCTTCACCGACCGATTCTTCCTGGTGCGCTGGGTGGGGGTGGGGCGCAGCCAGGTGGGGGCCAGCTGCCTGCTGCCTGCCAGCCAGCCTGCTGCCTGCCAGCTGCCTGCTGTCCAGCTGCCCTAGCAGCAATTTTCTGTGGTGACACCAGTCCCCACCGTCTGTGGTGCCAGCCTGTTGGACAGCTGGCTTGCTTCCCATCCCCCCACACACCCGCACTCTCTTTGTCTTTGCCATCATCTGGCAGTGAAGACGGATGCATGGCGGCAGCTGTTTGGCCGCCATGCTTCCCATCTCCGCAACCCGCCCTCCTTCTCCTCACGTTGTGCAGACGGACGCACAGCTGCAGCTGCCTGGCAGCTGTGCTTTTCATCCTCACATTCCAAACCTCACCTCACCCTCTCTCCCTTCCTCTTCTCGGCCTGCAGACGGACGCGCGGCGGCAGCTGTTTGACAGTTACGCAGAGTACGCGATGCGACGGGCGGGCGTCGATGTGTGGGACATAGCAGCCTACGGCAATGGGGGGCTGTTCCGGCCGCGCGACTTGGTGCACTTTGACGGCCAGACGTCGCGCACGCTCAACCTGGAGGCGGCGCTGGCCCTGCTGTGCTGACCGCTGACCTCCACGCATAGGCGGGCAGGCAACTGCAAATGGCGCACCTTCATCTGTCACTCCTCACCTGTCACTCGCCATCTGTCACGCTCCACCTGTCACTCTCCGCCTGTCACTCACCAGCTGTCACTTACTCCTGTGAGCCGAAGCAAGTGCAAGTAGTGATGTGCGTGTGTGCGTCTCGCGTGTGGGCGGCGTGCTGTGCCGCAGGCGGGTGCGTAGAACAGCCTCAACTGTGCCACCTGCATGCCAGGCAAACTGGGGCGCCATAGCTGGGTGCTGGGTGTTACCGAGTGCTGGGGCTGCAAGCTTGGCGGTGGCAAGTGGGTCACGTTGCTGAGGCTCCCGTCGGCATGTCTTTGCAGAACTCTAGCATCCATGCAGCAGCACGCTGTGCCCTCCCTGCACACAACTGCCCGCTAGCTAGCAGGGTACCTAGCCGGGTATACCTCCGGGACATCTGAGAGCTGCCTGACAGCTGCCGACGTGGCGGTGCTGGAAGGATGGCCCGCACTGATGCGCAGCCTTACGCGCTCATCAGAGATCTTGAACCGCCCTGCGGGGCACCTAAGTCATGGTGGTCAGAATCCGCACGCCCTCCAGGGGCCAGCGCCTTGTGGTCGGGGCCCTCCTGTTGGCAGCGGCGCTGGGCATAGGGCTGGCTTGGTGGTACTCCAGCTCGCTGCAGATCGGATGGAGCCCCATGCCGGCCAGCGCGACGCCGCAGGTGAGCAGCGGCTGTACTTCAGCTACACTCGGACAGGTTTGCCCTCCAAGGAGCTGTGCTGACTTGCGTACATCCCGGGACGCAGATGTCCTCCCCGGAGGATCAAACTAGCAGCCACGATGCAGCCGGCAGCAGCCGTGCCGCCGGCCGGCGGGGCGGCGGCGGCACCAGCGGCGGCACCAGCAGGGTGCAACGCGGTAGCGGCCTGCAGAGATTCTGGAGAGGGTCTCTGCAGATAGAATACGAGCCGATAGCCGAGCCAGACCCAACGGTGGTAGCAGCGCGGTGCCACAGTGCGCTGGGAGACTGGTGCGGGCGTTACGAGGCGCAGGCTCCAATCCATGCGGTACCGCCGCCACGTGGCACGCACACCTGCCTGTGGGGGGGCGGGGCCGCCGCCTGCAACTTTGTGGGTGAGCGCTACAGAGGCTGCAAGCAGTATGGCAGGTCCCTGAATGATAACAGACCTCGAGGGCAGCCGCCATCGGCGATGTGATGTGATGTGATGTGATGCCTGCGGGAGCAATGCATGACATGCTTGCTGCCCTGAGCCCCCGACATGCATATGCTGCCTGCCTGCGCGCCTATGCAGGGGTGTGCACATGCTTGCTGCGCTCAAAGCCCCCCACCTGTACATGCTGCCTGCCTGCCTGCCTGCGCGCCCATGCAGGCGTGTGCGACGCCCTGGCTGGCTGGTGCCGCTGCCCCGCGGGGTGGACGGGCGACGACTGCACCACACGCATGAAGGTGGGCAGCCTGCCTTTGGGGGACGTAGCTCTGGGCTGCCCCTGCTGCAGCCCCTGCACCCCCCGCCTACAACTTTCCTTCCATGCCCGCCCCGCCCTTGCCCCGCCCCTCCCCATTTTGCAGCGGCCGTGCAGCCAGCACCCACGCAAGCACGGCTTCGAGCCCTTCAATGAGCCAACAGACCCCAGCCAGGGAGGCCTGACCCTGGCCTGCGCCGACCAGTGCGATGCAGACATTGGTGGGTGCCTGTGTATCACGTTGGTGACTCATGGTGTCGTGTTTGTGCATTACCAATTGGGAGCTGGCATGTGCCGGACCAGTGCGATGCAGACGGTTGGTGATTGGTGATTGACGATGATTGGGCCCGTTTTGATTAGACAGGGCAATCCCAGTCAATCAATTACTGCCTCACTCGATCGGTGTGATGATGCCGTTTCTGGAGTTGGCCCATGAAAAAAGTCAATCAACAGCCACAAGCACGGGGCTCCTGGCCACATCGCATCGCGCCGCGTCCCTCACCTCACCCCACCCTCGCCTTCTCCCCCCTGTCCTCTCCACAGCCAAGTGTTACTGTAACGCTACATTTGCACATGGACACGTGCCCGCCGACGTCACCGACCCGCCCGGCACACCGCCCAAGCGGCAGGGCCGGCCAATCGCGCACGACTGCCGGCGCAACGCGGTGCGTGCATGGTGGCATGTCGGGTCGCAATGGCCATGCAACAGCTTTGAATTGTGTGTTAGTGGGTGCGCCCAGTTGCTCAAGCTCACAGCCGGCCCCCGCGGTGGGCCTCCGCGCCTGCTCTGCTGGCCCACCGCTGCCGGGCTGGCGTGGCAAGCCTTACGTAGCATGGCAAGCCTTACTGAGGGGTCAACGTTGGGACTGTGTCTTGGGCCTGCATGGCTGGCAGGTGTCTGAGCCCACTGCTCCTCCCCGACTCCTCGTTCTTGCAGGGGTGGGACGGCAAGGTGACCAATCAGTTTGGGAGGGTGTCTCTGGAGGACATGTATGGCGAGCAGGGCTGGTGCCAGGCGGAGCAGCCCAAGCACAAGTGCGCCTGCTACTGGGTGAGGCTCCCCAGGAGGCCTCCTTCTGCTGCTTCTGCGTCCCCTCCTCTCGGCGTCCTCTTGCCCCCGTTCCTCACCAGCGGCATGTTCTTCTTCTTGCATTTTGTTGGTACGTTTCCCCTGCTGCCTGCTTGAGATGCAAGGAGGCGCCCTCTGCACCCTGCCAACCCGCCCACCGCCTGCGCCTGCCCAAGCCCTTTGCTGGGTTGAGGCAGCGCTGTCGGGTGGGCGTGGTAGCAGCCAGCTGCAGCGGCGTGCCCGGGGAGGGCGCCCTTCGGGGGGCAAGTGGGGCAGCTGGCAGCAGCATGCCCTTGCACACCCCAAGCTCACAGCCTGCCTGCTGCCAGCACCCCTGCAGCAATGCGCCTGCTGGTTGGGGGACCAGGCGGTGTTATGTGTCACCCTTTGGAGTAACCCAGCCCTCCCCGTCCATTATTGCTCCCCATTTGCAGGACGGCTGGGCGGGGACGACGTGTGAGACGCCGCACGAAATGTTCTGCATCAACCAATGCAACGGTGTGCAGTCGCAGCTGGCGGGCCTTGCTGCCCTTGGCCTGCTGCTCTGTGTATGTTTGTAACGTGATAGTCTATGCTGCTGCGCCGTGCTGTGCCATGCTGCGCCGTGCCGTCCACTGGCATCCCAAAGGGCGGGGCACCGCTCCCCTGCGCCCCTCCACTGCGCCAAGCCGTGTTTCCACTGCATCCCTCATTGTGCCAGCAGGGCACCGCTGCTCGGCGCCCTTTACCAGGGCCCCACTGCGCTGGCTGCCCCACACTGCAGGGCACGGCGAGTGCCTGCTGGGCTTCTGCAAGTGCCACGAAGGCTGGTTTGGGCACGACTGCGCATATCGCACAGAAAATTCGACCTGGAGCCCAGGTAGGTGACTGGCTGGGTGGGTGAGCGGTGTGCACATGTGTGGAACGTGGAATCATCATCATCATCATTTCATTTCAAGTCCACGGAGCCAGCAGGACTCATTAGACAGGAAGCAACGGCCCGACATGTCATGCGCAGCCGACATGTGACCGCAGCGGTGCACTGTGATCGTGGACGTTGCCGTTCTTGCTTTGGACACGCACATGCGCCACGGTGTGCTGCTGCACGGGATTGCTTTTCACATGCACTGCTCGCCCCACTGGGAAGTCACACCAAGTCACACGCTCCGTTCAAATAGTGTGCGGAGCAAGCGCAGCCCGTGCAGTGCTCGCCCATCCCCTCAGCCCCTCTGCCCCCACACTCGCGTCTCACACACGGCACGGCACACACCCCACATGCACACAAGTGTGCAGGCATGGAGGACGGCGAGCGGCCATGGCTCAAGGAGCATGTGCACACACCCGCGGCCAAGGACCCGGCGCCGGGGGCCACGCGCAAGCGGCCGCTCATCTATGTGTACGAACTGCCCGCCATGTACAATTCCGTCCTGCTGTCGGTGAGCTGGCGCACAACTGATTTGTGAGGGACTCAAGCCAGCACACACAACAGCATCACCGGGGATGTACGGACTCTCTCCTCCTGCTGACATTGAGCTGGTGCCTCCTGTCTCAGCGCCTCCCTCCCCGGCAGGGCCACATGCGCCGTGCAGGGTGCGTGTGCACCCATCACCACAGCATTCCCCATGCATCTCTGCGCTATCACTTGTGCCGTGCCATGCGGAGGTGTAGGCACCGCCTGCTTGGCCTTGACAAGGCGGCAGCCAGCAAAAAAAAAAACAGAGCAATGCACCTTGGATGTGTGTGTCTCCTCGCCTCCCTGCAGTACCGCATGAACCGCGGCGGGTGCGTGCACCGCTTGTTCGACGGCAACAACAAGACGGAGCACCTGGACGCCAACCTGTGCAACATAGAGATCGGTGGGTGGGCGGGCGGGCGGGTTGTGGCATCGCTGAGCGGGGGCGGCGTGGCTGAGAACGACTGCCGCCATGTGCTCGCCCTGGTGCCCTGTGTGCAAGCTGCTGCTTCAGAGAAAGCACCCCTGCCCCCTGCCCGCCACCCCTTCCCTCCCCTTGACTGCCCCTGCAGGGGCTCGCATGCCACGTTGCTGCCTGAGCGAGCCCCGCACACTGGAGCCACAGCATCATATTAGCATCATATTGCCCAACCTCCCTGCCTGCAGTACCCTTGCCAGCTGTCCACCAATCCCCCGGCCCTCCCCGGCCCGCCTGCCCGCCCGCCTGCCCATGCCTGCAGGCCTGCACGAGATGCTGCTGCAGAGCGAGCACCGCACGCTGGACCCCGAGGAGGCTGACTACTTTTATGCGCCGGTGATTTTGTTAGGGGGTGTGTGTGGTACTGCAGGGTGAGGGGTGTGGTACTGCACGGTTGACCCGGAGCAGGCCGACTACATTTTTGCACACCGGTCAGCGAGCAAGTGTTTAAAAATTGAGCAACACAGTGTCGAACCTTTGTGGCGCAGCTTCCTTTGGGGCGGAGGCAATGCCGGTTGTGCCGTCCGCAGCGGCTGCCTCCGCTTTGACCCGCCACCAGCCCCTGCTGGTGTTTTGCACTTCACTTTGTGTGTGCGCCCCCACCCCGCAGGTCTACACGAGGTGCCTCATCTTCCCCATCCTCAGTGAGGCCAGGGGGTGCGCTGTGCCTGCCTTGGTTGGTTTGTAAGCAGGGGAGCCTGGTGTGCTGGCAGAGAGGCATGTAGATGAGAGTAGGTGGCATTGCACCCCGGATCCAAATCCTGCTTGCCGCACCCCACCCAACCACGCCTCTCGCACCGCTGCCAAGCCTGGCCCACACCCAGCCAAGCTGCGTGCCAGCCACCCCTCCCCACCCCCCTGTGCCCGCACCCATGCAGTGGCCAACGACTGGCCGTACTTCCACAGCGGCCCCATCGCGCACCGCAACCACGGCGCCACAAACATGTGAGAGGGCGGCGCCAGCACCCGGCAGGCATGCCATGCAGCGCTGTGCTGGTCCGGCTGGCTGGTCTGGCGCTGGTCTGGCAGCGGTTGCCTGTGTGCGCCTAAGTTTCGTGCATGGAGGACCCCGATGGAGCGCGCCAGGGGCACAGGCAAGGCCTGCCAGGCCGCAGGCTCGCTTCTAGTGCGCCGCTCTGCAGGCCCCCGCTGTGCTGTGCTGTGCTGTGCTGTGCTGTGCTGAGGTGCAGCTCTCCCCCTCTCACGGCTCTGCCGGCTGCGCTTCTGCCCTCTACTCACGCCACATCGCCAACATTGCTGCCTCTGCTGCGCCGCTTTCCGCTGCGCCACCTTTGCTGCCCCGCTTCACCCCGCTGCAGGCTGATTGAGGTGCAGCACTGGATTCGCTCCCGGCTCCCTTACTGGGACCGGCACGGCGGGCGGGACCACTTGCTTGTGAGTGGGAACCAAGGGGGAGGGGGCTGCCTGCTGCGTGCAAGGGATGCTAGCTCCGCTTGCGGTGAGAGAGATGGCACACGTGGGGAGAATGCGCAGTGGGTAGGGACACATATTGATTGGTGAGTCGAAGCACAGAAAGAAACTGGCTTGTGTTATGTTCTGTCTTTCGGGGGGCCTTGACAGTCTACCTCTGCCCTTTCCAGTACCTGTACCTTCACCTGTACCTTCACCTGTACCCTACATCCACGCCCTGCACTGAACCTGCTGCCCGCAGATGGTGAGCCACGACGAGGCCTCCTGCTGGGTGCCCGCTGTGTGGCGCCCCGCCATCATCCTCTCCCACTGGGGCCGCACAGACGTGCCGCACACCAGCCAGACGGGCTTCGGCCCCGACTATTACTCCTCCGAAATCAAGTGAGCTGCTGCGGCCGCTGCCTGCCTCTGCCACTGCCGCTGTCACCGCCTGCTTATGCCGCCGCTGCTGCACCGCATGAATGCTTGTGCTGCTTTTCCTGCCGCTGCTGCCACACACGAATGCTGGTGCTGCTGGTGCTGCTGATACTGCTGCGCTGGATGGATGTTGGGCATGCGCTGCCTCCACGGCTCATGTGCTGTGGTCATGTCATGCCCAGCACACTCTTACTAGCGGTTGCGCTGCATCTTGGCACCTCTCTTGTTGCGCCTTCTCCGCCCCCCGGTGCCGCCGCCTGCTCGTGGCTTGCTCAACCCCCGCCCTCCGGCTGTCCCTGCCTTCTTCTGATGCGGGCTGCCCGTCTTTGAACATGCATGACACCACCAGCATGTGTGTGTTTGGCCTGCAGGCACCCGGTGTGGCAGCCAGAGGGGCACCTGCACAAGCTGGGTAACTTCGCCTGCTACAACGCAACAAAGGTGGGGGCCGCGCGTCTGTGCGCTTCCATTCTGACCACCACTTCTAAACTCGCACAGGGACACGCCTGCCCCAGCGGTGTGGTGCCCAGCAGGGGGCATCCTCTCACGCGCTAGTGCCGCCTGTCCCCTCCCTCTCCCCCCCCGGCCCCCGGGAGCCACGCAGGACCTCCAAGGTCCTGCTAGGCATGACAAGCTGTCGCATGCCCAGCCCAAACCAGTGCAGGGAGCCTCCGTTCCCATCCCGAGCTAGCTTCCCTAGCCTCCCTTCCCTATAGGCGAAGCCAAACTGAGTCCACCCTGGCGGTTCAGCTGACCCAACACATTCTTATTTTGAATGTGTCTGCCATGCCCCCTCCCCTCTCCCCCTGCAGGACCTCATCATCCCCACCATGTTCTCCCCCAAGAAGTACGCCCACTCCCCGCTCACCGGCGCCCCGCCACGCGAGCGTCGCATCCTGGCCTTCTTCAAGGGTGGGCCGCTGCTCATTATCGTGTGGCTGCTCATCGTGTGGCAGTGACGGATGCCTGTTGCGAGGGGAGGGTTCAGGTCCCCTTGCTGGCGGCTGGTGTGGCATGCGTGCTGTGCTGCGCTGTGCTGAGGAGGGTGCTGGTGCCAGCAGGAGGTCCACACCCAACCACAGCAGGAGGTGCCATGTCGAGATCAATCAATCAATCAATAACTGATATTGACATAATTGAGATGCACACGCAAACGCCCCTCCCATCTGACAGGCAGGCCGTAACCGCCTGCCCCCCTGCCTCAGCCTCCATCCACGCACCGTGACTGCGCGCCTCACGCTGCATGTGCGCGTGCTCCTCCCCACCACTGGGTGTGTGCAGGCCGGATACAGCAGGACAATCCTGCCTTCTCGCGCGGAATTCGCCAGTTCCTCACCAATCACTCACGTGAGCCAGCTTATGGTTGTTGGGATGTGGCCAGGCTTTCAGGAAATAAAGGGCGCACGTTGACAGCGCCTACAGCGCGCCCTGCCTGCGCACTTATACCATGCTGCCCCGCCCCGCCCTGCCCCGCCCGCCCGCCCGTCCACTGCACCCTGCGCAGTGTGTTTCGAACTGGCACCAGTTCAGCCGCAGGCTGAAACCCAGTATGTTAGTATGTTGTGCCACATGTTACGCCCACGTGCAGACGCACACAGAGGCACATGACATGCCTTTTGAATCTGCTGCCTCCTCCATGTTCTGACTTGCGTGCGGTTGCATGGTGCGCGTGCTGCAGTGGAGCACGACTGGTGGGGCAAGCACAAGATTTGGATCGGCGAGACCAACCCGCCTGACGAGAAGCTGGCCTACGGCGAGCTCCTAGCCTCCTCCGTTTTTTCATTTGCGCTCATGGGAGACGGCTGGTCGTCGCGCTTCGAGGACGGCCTGCTGCACGGGTGCGCGTGTGCTGCGTGGGTGTCTGTGTGTGTATGAGTGTGGGCGTACATGTGATGAGTGTGGGTGGGTGTGCATGAGCATTTAGTTCAGCAAGCCTTGTTTCTTTTGACTGCCGAGACACAAGGGGCCTGCCTGCAGCCGTCCAGCGTGATCCAGAACCAAGTGCGCCTGCTTGCTGTGGCAGTCGCTACACTAAGTGCACTGACCTCTCTACTACACATGGTACACATGTGTGTCTGTCCTTCAGAGGTGTGACCTCTGCTCTCCCCCTCTCCGCCCTGGCCCCGCAGCTGCATCCCAGTCATCATTCAAGACCAGGTGGATCTGATGTGGCAGTCGCTGCTCAACCTGGACGACTTCTCCCTGCGCATCCCACAGGCCGACATGGCCCGAATCCCCGAGATACTGGCGGCGGTACCGCCGCAGCGCGTGGCCGCCATGCAGGCCGCCGGGCGCAAAGTGTGGCACAGGTGCGGGGGCTGTCCCGTGCTTGCGTTGTGTTACTGTCGTTGATTGCCGTGAAAGCAAAGGATGGCACAGGCGGCATGTGGGGAGGCGAGGTGGGGTGTTCAGGCTTTTGATAGACACGCCCACAAGAGGGTCACTTGGATGTGCGGGGCCGCATGCCACCATTTGTTTTCTACAGTTTTTCATTTTTTTATTTTTGTGAAAGCTTATGTTGCTTGCTTTCGTGCCTCGTGTCATGGCAGGTTCACGTGGATGCGCGGCTACCGGCCGTACGCCAGCATGGTGCGTGGCATGATAGAGCAGCGGCGCGGCCAGGCGGCGGCAGAGGAGGCAAAGCGCAGCGAGAAGGCGGCAGAAGAGGCGGCGATGGCGCATTTGCAGCCGGAGCCGGAGCTAGACTTCGATCCAGGGCAGGACGACGCTCTCAGCACGCTCTTCCAGGTGTGTGCCTGCCTGCCTGCCTGCCTGCCTGCCTGCCTGCCTGCCTGGCCTGCCTGCCTGCTTGTGTGAGGTGCGGCCGAGTGCTCTCAAGGCAGGCCGCCTGGCGGCAGGGCACCTGCTGTGGCTGCTGGTCCGGCACTGCCCGCCTCACCACAGCATACCTGCTGCTTTGCCCACCCCATGCAGTGGCTCTACGCGCGGCTCGACGACCTGGGAGCGCATGCCGCGCCGAGCAGATAGCATCGTGCCGTGCCACGAAGTGACATGTGATCACGCACCCACCTGCATGATTGCCTAGTGTAAGGCACTTGTGCACTGAGAGATGGCATGCGCCTGGAAACCCAGAGAGCCGGCTGTGAGGGCAGGCAGCCGCTCTGACGGGCAGGCAGGCAGGCAGGCAGGCAGGCAGGCAGGCAGGCGCTGCGGGGGGGGGAGGCAACGTAGGCACGTGGGCCAGCAGCTGCCGGCAGCACACTTGGGCTTTGCTTTTGCAGCTGCTCCCCCCAGGAGGCCTGCCTGTGTACTACCCACTGAGCACCCAAAGGTATCAGGCCGTGCATGCGCATCCCAAGGGTTGGGTTGGGTTGGGTGGGCTTGCCCCGGCCCCAGCGGTGACTCAGGCGCAGGCTGCCTGCTGTGTGCTGTGCTGTGCCAAGAGTGTGACGTGGACCTCCCCGCCCCAGGGCAGCGTCTGCATGCTGTTGCTGCGCCCACTCCTGCCAGCCCCGACTGCCGCACAGCTTCTTTGCTGGAGGCAGGGGGGCAGGGCATCTTGGCAGCTCTTGGGTGCGGCAAGCTGCGTGCCTGACGCTTCCCCTGCATCTCCTCGCCCGTGCGGGCAGTCCCCCTGTCCTGTCCCTTCGCCTGCTGCATCAGCACCCATGCCGAAGTCGCGCGGTTCTTTAAGTAATGATATACATACATAAGATGAAGCAGGAGAGGCGGCTGTGGCTTGCAATGCAAGACATGCCACCGCCGCCGCCGCCCCGCCTCACCCTCGCCGTTTCAAATAGCCCTTTGGGTGATCTGTGGGGGGGCAGGGTGGGATGGGCACGGCGCAAGGGTTGAGGGGCGGGTGGGCAGGCCAGCGCGTTGGGCAGGTGGCTTGGGAGCGGGGGCGGCGGCGCGAGCGTTCCCACTAGGGCCACCATTCTCCCTCCCCCTTCACCCACCCCACGTAAACCAGCCACCAAGACCACCCACCCACTCCACCCACTCATTTCCTCATTCCACCCATCCCTCCTACCCAGTCCGCTGGGTGGCACCCACCGCCTGCCCACCCACCCGTGAAGCCAAACTCCCGCGACCGGTCGCTGCTGAAGTCGGGGTGCCTGCCCAGGAAGGCCTGCACCGCCGCCATCGGCCCCTCCCAGTTGAACCGACCCATCTTGGTGTCCTGCAGGCGGGGGCCCGGGGTGGATGGGTGGATGGGGGTGGTATACACACAACGCTCAAGGGCGGGTGTGGGGGCAGGTGACAGTGGAGGGGGCGGTTCCTGGAGGGCGGTGGATCCCGCCCAGAAAGCGTCCGGCAGGAGTGTGCTCCTGCCAAGGGAAGCACATGTAAGCTGGGGCGAGCCACGCGAGGCCCGCTCGCTGGGAGGCCAGTGGGCACCCCGGCCCTGCCCACCCCCGCCCTTGAGCGTTGTGCGTACATCAGTGCGTATCTGTTCACTGCTTCCTTACCTGCGTTATGCAGTAGCTGCCAGGGGAGGCCAGGGGGCTGCAGTCCACGGGAGTGTGGGGGAAGTCGATTTAATCTAATTTAGGCACGGCAAGCACCATGGAGAGTCGGAGCCGGCCGACGGGCACCCGGCTCCTCGCCCGCCGGTCCCACACAGCAGAGGGGGCATCCAATGGAAAGCAAGTACGTCCAACGCAATGCGTGTGCTTCCTCCGCAGTGCGCCGGCAGCCAGCAGCGGAAGCAGCAAGATCAGCAGTCATCGGCAGCCAGCAGCAGCAGCACTACCAAGAACAGCCATTTAAATCAGTAGCAGCAGCAGCAGCAGGAGGAGGCAGCAGCAGCAGCCCCCAGTCCAGCCCCCCGGCCCTGCCCCCCCCCCCCCCACCAATACATCTCTGTCTCCAGCATCACGTGCTCCTCCTCGTGGCTGCTGTCCAGAAGCACCAGCACCTGGAGAGGAGGTGGTTGTTCGGTTAGCTGGCACCAAAGTTACTTCAACATACAATGACCGCGTCTACTGGTCTGAACTCGTGCAGGCAAGCGGGGGCTGCCGTCCAAAAGGCCAGCGCCTGGAAGAGCGGGAGCTTTTAAGTGCTCACATGCCTCGCCTGGGGTCAGCTCCATCACAGTACTTGACCCTCAGAAGCATATGCACATGGAACCACACGCGCATGCACCCACCTGCTTGGCCTCCGCGTGCGCCTTCTTCACTTGCGCAAACATCCCGTCGGATGTGGAGGAGTTGCCGTGCAGGGAGGTGACGTACTGGCCCCACAGAGGGCTCTCCCAGGGATTGGCCTGGCAGGGCAAGATGGGAGGGGGCAGGGCAGGGCAGGGCAGGGCAAACAGGAAGCGGGGTCGAGTGGGGGAAGGCGCGCGGGGGAGGTGGCACAGATGCACGGGTGTACTTCACTCAAAAGCGGGGTCTCGCAGCGGGTGGCCTGGCAGGAAAGGGGGCCAAGGGGGGCGGGGGTACGGCAGGGCAAACAGGCAGAAAATGCGGGGTTGGGTGGGGGAGCTGAGACAGGGGCACAGGGGAGGTGAGGCGGGTGCATGGGTCCAGCGATCTCACAGCAAGCTTTCCTGGGGGAAGGCCTGGGAAGGGTGGGGGACTTGGGCAGCAGGCAGGGGGCGGGGCAGGGGTTGCAGGGCAGGGTGCAAGGGTGGAAGGGGTGGGCGGGTTGGGGGGGGACCGGCCTCCAATCCTTCCCCGTTTCCACCTCACGCACTCCCAGCCCTACCCACCGCATTGCTGCCAAACAGCTGCTGCTTTGGGTCGTCCCAGTCTATGGTCAGCACTTTTCCCCCCTGCCCCATCATGTGCAGGATGGAGGCCCAGAGCAGGGCGGAGCCTCCGTTGGCGGTGCCCGTCTCTATGATCAAGTCGGGTTTCACTGCAAGGCATGTGTAGAAGGGGGGGGGGGGGGGGGGGGGGGCACTGCAAGCACGTCTTGAGGGAGGGGGGTATGGGTGACTGCAAGCATGAGTTGAGAGGGGAGGGAGATGGGCAGCAGCAACGAACACGCAGCCCAGAGCAGGGCAGAGGCCCCATTGTCGGCACTGGTCGATTTGATTGACGAGATCAGGCCTGACCGCAGCGAGGTGTACTTGCAACGCGCAATAAGTACCAAACAACAGTCGCGGCAGGACGGAGGCGCGCCCTGCCAACCCACTCCTGCCCGCCAATAGCGGCCCCAGCCCACCCACCCGTCACGATGATGTCTTGGATGGACCAGGCATCAAAGGGGTTTTGCAGGCACACCGCGCCCAGCCAGCGCTGCCGCATGAACGTCTGTGCGCATGGCGGGGGAAGGGCAAGGGCAGACGGGGGTAGCGAGGCGTGAGGGCGGGGTGGGGGCTGGTGCGCCTGCATGCCAGCCTGCGTCGCGGCCTCTCATGCCGGGCGCAGGGCGCGGCTCGAAGAGGGGCACAGGGCAGCGGCTGAGGCAGCTGTGAGGCACACAAGCCACATGGCCAGCCACCACGACCTAACGGCCAGCCAGGCACAACACTGCCATCCACCATGTGGCGCTCGTAGAAGAGCTGGAAAGCAAAGATGATGGCGTCTTCTTGATATGTTTCAACGTCGTACCAGTCCTTGAATTCCGGGCTGTTGAAGCGCTGCAGCAGGGCCGCAGGCACAAGTGCACGTGATTCGTCGGCGAGTGGTGACCGTCTTCACCACAGAACCAGCATCAGTCCCTTAGACTGAGGTTGTTGATGCGCCGTGGGCGCGTCTGTGCGGGAAGCCTGGAGTTGGGGTTGGTGAGCTTAGGTTGAGCAGATGGGCGCAGCGGGCAGGGCGACAGCTGGGATGCGTGGGGTTGGGAAGGTGGGCAGGGCGATGGGTGGGGTGCGTGGGGTGGGGCCCTGGAGCGGCGGTCGGGGCCGAGGCAAGCAGCAGGCCAGCCGGTGGGGCAGGGCAGCGGTGGGGCGAGGGAAGGGACGGGCGGCCAATGCGGCCGGGAAGCTGACAGGGCAGGGCAGCTGGGTGGGGCATTGGCAGGTAAGGCAGCACGGCAAGCGCCGCTGGCGCCGGGCACATGTGTGTGTGCGCGTACTGACGCTGCCTGCTGTGCACCCCCTGGCATACCACCCACAAACCGAGATGCAGCAACAGTAGGGCATGGGCGTACCTCGGCAATCACATTTACATAGCCTTCCTTGTAAAAGGGTGGGTCTGCAGGCCAGTCGGCAGGGCAGGGGGGCAGGGTGGGCAGGGTGGGCAGGGTGGGGCAGAAGGGGCAGGGCAAGCCGGGCTGGCAGGGCTGGGCAGGGCTGGGCAGGGCTGGCAGGGGCCCACAGGGCACTCCCAGGATACAGCGCACGCCGGCATACAAGCCTCTGCCACCTGCCGCCCCGTGCCACGACTCTTGTGCCCACACACCACCTGCCGTCCTGCCCCCACCCTCCAACCCACCTTGCCCGCAACCCCACACACTGGCCTGCCCAGCCACGCCCCCTGCCACCCACACTGCAGCAAGTCACGCACAGCGCGTGCTGGCCTGCGCAGCCACGCCCCCTGCCGCCCACACCGCAGCAGGACACGCACATCACGTGCTGACCTGTGCAGTAGCCCACATACATCACGCGCTGCGCCATGTCCTCAATGCTTTGCAGCATGAAGTCGCCGTTTGGGTAGCTGCAGGTGGTGCCCAAGGGCAAGCAATTGGGCCCATGAGTTGCTGCAGTCGAGCCCCAGCAGGCGGTTGCCCTAATGACAAGCAATTGGGCCCAGGAGTTGCTGCAGTCGAGCCCCAGCAGGCGCAGCGCTGAGGGCTGCAGCTTGTGCTGTGGGGAGGGCGCAGCTGCACGGCTTGTCCTTATTAGCCGTTATAGTGAGCGCTCACCCGTTGCACTGGAGGCCGCACCCCTTGGGGCCGCCCAGCTTGCCCAGTTGGTCAGCGGTCACCTGCTTGCCTGCGCACACAAAAGAACAATGCATGCAGTTGGACGGGTCGGGATTGAGTCCACAGTACAAAGAGGAAACAAGCCCAAGAGCAAGCCAGCTGCCTCCTTCACGCCTGCACCCACTGTCGCCTTGCTGTGGTGCCTGCGCGCCTCTTTGTCGCCCTAGGCATGAGTCACCACACCCTTTGCCCTGGGGGACGGCAGCAAAAGCGCTCCCCCTGCTCCGCCTCCCACCCTTCCCCTAAGACAGCATTCCTCTCCCCCCTCCTCTCCACCCACTCGCCGCACATCCAACGTTTGGGCTGCCGCGGCAGCTGGTTGTGCTCTTGTTCACCCCCACGCCCAACCCCACCCCACCCACCCACCAGCAGAGTCGCAGCACAGGGCGTGGCCCCACGGGTGGATGCTGTACCCCCTGCCCAGGTGCTCTGCAATCGCCCCTCGCACAGCCCAGAAGCGCGGGTGGTTGAGCCCCGGCAGGCCCAGGTTGTCCAGCACCGTCTTCCGGGGATCGGCTGCAGGGCAGGGAGTTGGGGGCAGATTGACGGGAAACAGTGGAGGAGCCTCGGCAGGCCCAGGTTGTCCAGCACCGTTGTCCGGGGTCCGGCTGCAGGGCAGGGAGGAGAGCAGGGCAGGGCAGGGCAGAGCAGGTGGGCGACTAGCATGAACCCACAGTCCGAGCGGGCGTTAGGGGCAGAGTCACCAATAGTTGCAGTTGAGCTCCGCCGGCGCACGCTGCCCACCAGCGTTTTCTGGGGATCGGCTGCAGAGTCAGGAACCCACCCAATCCAGACCAAGCAACCACACACCCATTACACCAGTGATGCAAAACACACAAACGCAGGCGCACCTAGCGACCCCTGGACCTTCTCAACAATGTCAAGTAGCTCGCTTTGCAGCGCCGCCTGCACCGCTGCCCTTGCCTCCTCGCTGGCCCCCTTGAGCGTTGTTATGTTGAGGGCAGGCGCGCACACTTTGGCCATGTAAGAGATGTCGGAGAGGGCGGACAGGGCGTTGTCTGCAGGCAGAGGGGCCGGCAGAGGGGGCATTGTTGTTTGCAGCAGCAAGCTGCAAGCCTCGGCAATCAAGCGCACACTGCGGCCATGTAGGAGGGGGCGGAGAGGGAAGACAGATCTAGAGCTCCCTCTGGAGCGTTGTCTGCCCCACTGGAAGAGGGGGGCAGGGGGTTGCCGGGCAGAGGGGGCGTGGCTGGATTGGCAACACACTGCCACGGGAACACACGGGTTTTGCTGCCCCATCTTGCTGCACCTCCTCGCTGCCCTCCTCACTGTGGGACGTGTTGCTGCCCCGGTGTGGGCGGGATTGGCTGGTCGGCCAACCACCATGAAACATACACACACCTGCCATGTGTCCCCATCCCCAGCCCTCTGAGGTCACGCTCAGGCAGGGGGGCCCGAGGTGACTTCACTAAACGGCAGCCTGCTCACGCGGCGGCAGCAACCCTGGACAGCTGCACGCCGGCCTGTGCAGCCCAGCCCCACCCACGTGAAAGAGCGGCTGTGTCATCTGCACACACATATTTCACCTCAACCAGCAGCCAAGCCCAGGCCCACTCACTTGGCCGCTCAAGTAGTTGCATGAGGTCGATAGGGGGCAGCAAGATTTCTGTGGGGGAGCTGACCAGCGATCCCACAGAAGCTGATGCCAGTTGCGTGCCTGCTGTCGCTGCTGGCTGCTGCTGCGCGGCTGCTGCACCTGCTGTCTGCGCCGCCGCTGCCTCTGCTGTCGCTACTGGCTGCTGCTGCGCTGCTGCTTCCCCTGCCGGCTGCATGGCCGCTGCTGCAACTGCCGCTGCTGGACAAGCGATTGCCTCTGGGCACTGGGTTTCTTGGCACACGGGGCAGGGCTGCAGGGGGGGCAGGCATGTCCAGGCGAGGCAGCAGTGTGTCGATGTATGCCGTTCACACAGCCACGCGTACTGTCTGTCACTCTGCGAGCCCTGCTTTCTATGGACGCAGGCAGGCACGAGGCAGCCGGTGCCACTCAGGCGAGAGACCCCTCTGGCTGCACAATCAGCTCCCCCGGCTTGCCTTGCACTGCACGTCTGACGCCTGTGCCGCACCCGCCTTTTCAGACGCCTACAGAGACGCAGGTCAGCATAATATAACCGCAACGGCTGTAGGGTTGGCACGCAGACCCGGAGCAAGGTGCGGCCGGGGGCGGTGGAGGCAGCCGCGGCGGCGGCAGAGGCGGCGGCGGCAGCGGCGGCAGCATGAGCGGCAGCAGCAAAGTGCTGCGGCCCCTTCACCGCTTGCTGCTCCAACTTTCCAAGAGGGTGCGATCCACCTCTGGCAAGAATGACCTTTCGGAGGGTCGCAGGAGCGGTCGCACCCTGCTTTGCAGACTACTGCGCGCCCACCTTGCAGGGATTGTGCACGGATTTGCGTGCCAGAAGTAAGGTAACTAGCACGGAGTAAGCCGCCAGCAACGTTGTGCCCCGCCGGTGCCCGCCCGCCTTGCCCGCGCCTCGAAAGCCCCCCATTTCGACTCAACAACAGCGGCGACGACGGGCACATGGATTTATCAGGAGCCTACTAAAGCGGCGCCTTGGATGATCATGCCTGTTCGCCCAGCATCACATGGCGGCAGGTGCCCGCCAATGCTCCCGCCAGCCCATGCTTTCGCCGCAGATGCTGGGTAGACAAGCGTCCCCAGCCCACAGAGTGCTTCGCAGATTCAGGATCAAGATGAAGCCGCTTAGACTGACTGTAGAGGGAGCGTGCTGGGCTTTGCATTCCATTAAGCAGGCACGCCTGGAGGGAGTGGCACTCCAGGCTGGTCGTTCCTCCTTTCATCCTTGGCTGTGGCCACGAGCAAACAGCCCACCTTGGGGGGGCAGTTCGGGTAGCCCTCCCGTCTGTCTGAGAAGAGGCCCATGGATGGGGTGAGCTGCCAGAAGATGTGGTCAAGGGTGTGCCAAGGCCGCTGCAGCCAGGACAGCAGGCAGCTGGCAGCAGCTGGTGACAGCGGTAGGCCCCGGTGCCTGCTTGGCTTGTTCGGGCGATTGTGCAACGTATGCAAAGCACAGTGAAGTGTTTGTATGCGTCTCTGACGAGGGGCGACGTGGCAGGGGGTTAAACCCTAGCTGGTCCAGGTACCTGCCCAAGCGGGCCTGGAGAGATCCTGTCAATCCCACCGATTGTCGTTTGCTCTGTACTCGATCGTGCTCAGACAGCTAGAGCAGCAGGATCACGTTAGGGTGCGCAAGCCCGCTTCCGCCTGTTTGCCAGCAAGTCCCTCTCGCGCATGGCGGGCGAGGCGCGCGGCAGCCCCGCGCTGCTGCCATGGACCGTGACGGAGGAGGGGCTGGTGCAGGCTGCAGCGCTGCTGCCCGCTGCGGCGGCCGCCCCGCCACCGCCGCTTGCGCTTTCGGTCGCCGAGCGCGTGTCGTCGCCTGTGATCTTCATGCACCAGACCCTGGTGTTTGAGCGCGCTCTGGATGCCATCAAGCTTGGCACCGCATTGGCAGACGCACTGGTGCTGTTCCCTACTCTAGGCTGCCGGGCCACCAAAGATACGGTATGCCGCCTGGGTGCAGCAGGGGTGTGCCCATTCTCATTCTCATTCTCATTCTCATTCCCATTCCCATTCCATTCTCTTGCCACCGGCAGCATGCATTCCCACCGCAGATTGTGCTGCCATGCAGAGACCCATATCCCACACCACATTCACCCCCCGTACACCCCCACACCTTCCCGCCCCTGTGCCGTGCCAGGCTGGCGAGTGGGTGCTATGCCAGCCTGGCGCCGGCGCGCTGCTGACGCTCGGCATCTCCACCACCTCCCTGGCCACCCTGGCGCCGCTGCCCCCGCCGCCAGTGGCTCCCCTGGCCAACCTTGGCAGCCAACTGTTTGGTCACCTGTCCGACCTACCTGCCGACGGCGCCGCTGCCGCAGCGGTGCCGCTGCTGCAAGTGGCCTTGGTCGCTCTGCAGGGCGGCGGCGGCGGCGGCTGCGTGCTGGGCCTGCGCATGTCGCACATGGTTGCCGACTTTGCGACGCTCCGCTCGCTGCTGCACCACCTGGCCCGCGCCTACAGCGGCCGCCCGCTCCCACCGGCCGACATCCCCGCCCCCGCCGCACCCCTGCTTGAGGCGCTGGCAAAGGTGCTGCCGCCGCCGGGGGTGCAGCCCTGGAACTACGTGCCGCTGCCGCCCAACATTGGCGAGCAGGTTGGCGCTCTGCTGGCGGCGCCGCCGCTGCGCGGCCTCATGCTGCACGTGCCGCCCGCCCGGCTGGCGGCGCTCAAGGCGGCGGCGGTGGCCGAGGCGGCGGCGGCGGCGGCAGCAGAGGCAGCAGCAGCAGGCGGGGGCGATGGCAATGGCAGCGCCAGCATGGCCGCTCAGCAGCCTGCCTGCTGGGTGTCCACCAACAACGCTCTGATGGCGTGGCTGTGGCGCACGCTGGCCACGCTGCCCTGCCGCCGGGGCGAGGCCACGGCCTTCTTCCAAGCCCTGGGCATGCGCGGGCGGCTGCCGGCGGCGGCGTACGCAGGCGACCAGCCGCCGCGCTGGATCTATGGCAACCTGGCCGCCAGCGCCTTGACTCCTGACATGGATGTGGCGGCGATGCCCCTGGGGGCAGTGGCTCTAGAGCTGCGGCGCACGATCATCAGGTGGGTTGTGGGGGATGATGGCGCTGGCTGGAAAGTAGTGCGGGCGGGCAGAGTTCAGTGCGCATCTGCAAGTAGGCAGGAGCGCGCTTGATGTGTGCCTGCCACCGTGCATCCAAGCAATCCCCACATGTGCGCGCATGCTTCCCATCTCCTATGCAGCGATGCCCTCAAGTTTGCGCCCGACGTGGCGCTTGTTGCGCGGGACGAGGCATCAGGCGCCCGCCGCTGCTCCTCCCTCACCCTCCTGCCCATGCCGCTCATTGGGGAGGCCGTGGCGGCGGGGCGCCGCCCGCTGATGATGGTCAGCCAGGTGGGGGCACCTGCTGCTGTTGTGCCTGGTAAGCCTGTTAATATCACGTACAGCATTGCGCCTCGGGGCATGCACAGCCAGGCGGGTTTAGGAGGTAACAGTTTTTCAAACAGTCCCTGGCTGGCCGGCTGGCCCCCATCAATCTCCAACTGCACCGCTCCTGCACCTCTCCCTCCCTAGAGCACACCCCCTGCGTGACCTCAGTCTATCCCTCTCCTCCTGGCCCACCCTTCCCGGTCCCACTCCAGCTGGAGTTGGACTATGCAGCAGATGCCGACTTTGGCGGGCAGCTGCCGGTGGGGGCCGAGTGCACCTTTGGATACGTGATACTGCCCGTGGCGCATGTGCAGCCGGCACCGCCGGCCGCCGGCGCCGGCATCAACATATACCTCTGGTTGCGCCCGGATGAGGCGGAGGAGCTGGCGGCAGCGGTGGCGGCGGAGCAGTGGCCAGCGGCAGTGGCAGCGGGCGGCGAGCGCGGCGGTGCATGATGGGTGCATGTCGGGGCGCGCCCTCGTGCGATGCATGCTGTTGTGCCATGCATGCTCTCCGGTGCATTGGTAACAAGATGCACATTGTTGGTTTAGATGATGCTGAACAAATCCACAGATGCTGCTATCACATTCAAGGCAGGGCTGCGGGCTGCAGTGGAGCTACTAGTGGTTGGCAGGGCGACACCGGGGCAGCTGCCGGCAGGTCCTGGGCACCAGCTGGGCGGGATCATGGCAGCCGCGGGATGATGTTGACACTTTGGAGACGCGCGACTTCTTCCCTCACAGTGATTTGGTCGGCCATTGGGCTGTTGCGGGCCTCACGCGGCGAAGGGCCATGCGCGCTCGGGTTTGGGCTCTGGCTCTGGCCTCGGGGCTGGCGTGCGCCGCTGCCGTCGCACTAGGACCACACCAGGGCGACACGGCGTTGAACGGCGCCCAGGTGCGGCTCCTCTTGTCTGCAGTACCCCCTAGCGCCGGCGGCAATCGTGTGGCAGCGGTGGTGCCGCCACCGGCGGGCCTGCCTGCGCTCCTCACATTCCATATGCTCACCCCGTGCAGCTGTCTGGCATGCAAGTGAAAGCCATTCCTGGAGCCATCATCCTTAGCAACGTCAGGCAAGTAGTCGCCAGCCGGGGCTGGGATTTGCCGCCTGTCCGCCTGCCACTTGACCACGCAGGTAAGCCCTGTAAGCCACGGCACACAGCCGATTGTACCCTGCCCTCCTCGGCCTCCCCAGCCCCCTCTGCAGGCTGCATGGCGTCTTTGTGGCTGGCGTGCGCTTCCTTGCTCAACAAGGAACTGATCAAACGGCAACTGCTGCCGCCGGCGAGCCCTTGGATTGGGAGCAGCGCTGGGACACGGACGGCAGCGGCGCGCCTTCTTTCCGTGCGTCTGCAGCCCTGCCTGCCGCGCTGAGCGGGCAGGCACCCTCACTAGCATCAGTCACAGTTGAGGCCTACTGCCAGGGCTGCGGTGGCTACACTGGCAGCCTGGGCAGCACGGCTGCGCCGCTCCTGGCAGCCGACGGCAGCCTCAGTACTGGCACCGGGACCGGCAGAGGCACAGTCACGTTCCTGCTGCGGGGCTTCAGCTCATCTGCTGGCGGCACCAGCGCAGCACACACGAGTGTATCGCCAGCGGCACGCCTCTACACCCGCAGCCTGCAGCAGCTGAGCAGCACAGCGTCGCCCTCGCCCCTGCCCGACTGCTCTCTCTCCGTGGACCCTCAGAAGGCGGCGCTGAGCTTCCAGGGGTGCCAGTCGGTGCCGCTGCAGCCGCCAGCGCTCTACCACGTGTTTTATTCACTGGAGCCCGGCGCAGGCGGCGGCACGCGCTGGCGGGGCGGCCTGAAAATCAACGCCTCTGCCGTGGGCGGCCAGTGGGCGGGGTGAGCCGCGTGGGCGGGGGCACGGCGGGAGCACGCTCCGGAACATGCGGTGTGGCAATGTGGCGCGCCCATTGCTGTGTCTGGCCTGCCTCACTCACCCATGGCAGCCCTCGGCAGAGCCGCGCTACCAGTACTTCCCTCACTTGCCCCTCTCCTCCCTGGCTCACTCTGTTTCCTTCTCCCCCTCTGGGCCGGGCCGTCCCCGCCTGCAGCTTCGGCTTCCCCCAGAACCCGGGCAGCATGCTGGGCACTGACGCCGTGATTGTGAAGGAGTGCTCATCCTGCCCCTCGGGAGCCTCCGGTGCGAACAAAGCCGCAGCTTCTAACTGATGTTACTGCCGCAGGAGCCGGGCGCTGCTGCTGCTGCTGCTGCTGCTGCTGCTGCTGCTGATGATGATGATGATGATGATGATGATGATGATGGCGCTGGCGTCTCGCGTGCCCCAGCCCTGCCACTGCGCTGCTGCTGGGCCGTGCCACCCTGGCATCCTGCGGCCTGCACGCTGTGCACGCTGTGCACGCATGCGGCTGGCTGCACACGAGAGCGTGTGGTGCTGCTGCCGCAAGTGGGGCTCACCGCAGTGACGTCTCGCACCTGCACCTCTCTAGTCCACTCCTTACAACATTATAATTGAAGGCATGCACAGCCTGCCGTCTGCCTACACCCCGCCCAATGCGCCCCTTGCACAACCTTTCTTCCATGCGCCCCTCCCCTGGCAGTTGACGGCTACCTGCTCAAGGGATATGATCCAGCTGCCAACAAGGCAGGCAGCTTCAAGCTGACAGGTGGGTAAGCGTGTGAGCGCCCACGGTGCCCGCCCGCAACAAAGGCAGGCAGCCCACGAGACAGCCTACAAGGCAGCCCACAACGCAACCTTTTGAAGCAGCCCATGACACAGGAAAGCAGCCCACAAGGGCGCCGCTGGCACAGCCGGACAGACTACAGCAGGCTCAGCGCTGTGTGCTGTGCTGGCCATGCACAGCCGCTGCTCGGCCCCAGCGCTCTCTGAACCCCTGGCATCACTACTGCTGCCCTGCTGCTCGGCATGCAGACGCCTCTGCCGCGCGCGCGCCCGACGGCACCCTGGTTGCCGCCTTCACAGCGGAGCGGCCGCAGCCGCCCACCGATCTCCTCGCCTCCCCCTTCAACTTCATCTACGCCATCGGCCCCCTGGCCTCCGACGGCTCCCTGCTGCCGCACCCCAGCGCCGACCGCCCCTACGGCAGCAACCGCATGCCGCTGCAGAACGGCATGCCTGGCGACGGCGCAGGCGGCCCTCCGCCCGCCGCTGGGGCCGTCCCCGCTCCTGCCGGCACTGCTCAGGGGGGAACCGACCCTCCACCCGTCGACCCGCCGCCCGCTGTGCCCCCGCCAGCGGCAGAGGCGGCGGGCGGCAACGGCTCCAGCAGCTGCCAGCTCAGCCTGGGCTCGCGCCAGCTCAGCTTTGCCGCTTGCACCTCCCTGGCCAGCATCTCCCCGGAGTTTGAGCTCATGTGGAGCCTGGAGCCCTCGGGTGAGCCGAGCTCAGCGTGGCCGCTTTAATTAGTGGTGGCTTCGTGGCAGTGCCCCTGTCGGGGCCCTGGCAGCACCTGTGCAGGCCGGGGTTAACGGGCCACACATTGCACAGAGGGGGCTGCTGGTTCGACAAGAGGGTGTGAGCTTTTAGGGGGAGCTTGGATCCCCCTGGTCTGGTGAGCAACGCATATCCCGACCCTCCAGGGTACCCCCCTACCCCCCCACCGCCCGGCTCATCACCCGCCCCCTGCTGCCCCCTGTACCCTAGGCAGGCACAGCTGCTGGTGCCCATGCCGCCCACAAGAGCATGCACCTGCCCTCCATCTAACCTTCTGCGCATCTCGTCCCTCCCTCCCTCCCTCCCCGCACTTCACACCCCTGGCAGGCACCTCCATGCGGGTGCTGACGCTGGGCCTGCGCGCCCCAGCCAGGGGCTGGGTGGGCGTCGGCTTCCCCGCCACCCCGGGCCGCATGCTGGGCTCCACTGCCATGATCCTCAAAGCATGCACCTCGTGCCCCTCAGGCAAGTGGCAGCGCCAGCTCAGCAGAGTTTGCCACACGATAAGCTCAGGCAACCGCCGCGCATGCTCAGGTGGCTGCCGGCATGCGGCACTACTCCCTGGCGGTGCGCAGGTCTTCAAAGGGACTGCTGTGCTAACTGCGCCTTTCCCCCACTTTGCTCTTAGCGTGTCACGATTGCCTGCCACCCCGCCCGCAGGCGCCGGCGCCGACATCCATGATTACTTCCTGGCGGAGCGCAGCCCGGCGGGGGTGCAGCCGCCGGGCAAGCTGCCGGTGTCGGGGGCAGAGGCGGCCGCTGATGGGGCCCGCATGCAGGGGACCATCAGGGTGAGAGCAGGGGGGAGCAGCAGCTGCCGCGGTTGGCTCTGCTCTACTCTGCTCTGCGTTTTGGTCAGGGTTAAGGTTAGGGCAGGGGGTTGGGAGCAGCCCAGCCCAGAGCAGCAGATTGTGTTCCATTAAGTGTGCCGTCCCTGCTTGCGCAGAGAAAGTACGCAGGGGTCTACCCAGCACTTGCGCAGCTGTTGGGCTATTGCTGTCGCGCCGTGTTGTGCTGTGCCATGCTGCGCCCGCCTGGCGCCTGCCGCACCCACGCTGTGCCCGTGCTGTGCTCCTGCCATTGTTGCAGATCCTCTTGGACAGCAAGCAAGCTGCCAACGCAGCCTTCCCAATCATCTGTGCTGCCGGGACTCTTGATTCAGGTGAGGCGGCTGGCCCTGATTGCCATGCATTAGTGGCCGGCTGAGCTGGCTTGGGCGGCACAGCAGGGATTCCCTGCCATGTCACAGTTTGAGAGCTTGGCAGTGCTGGGATGAAAGGCTGCACTGCACCCGCTCAGCCGTCGCTCACTTTGTGCTGCCAGGGGCGCTCCCCTGCCTGTACTCCATTGCATGCTCATGCTGCTTGTGGGTGGCTCTTCGTCTCCTGCAGGCGGTGGGCTGCAGTACCACGCCGCCAGGGGCTCCACGACAGTCAACTGGGAGTCTGGGACCAGCAGCGGGGTGGTGGGGGATTCGCCCCACGTGCTGCGCCTGAAGAACGTGAGTAGATTTTTTTCGTAGTACAGGAATGCAGGGCTCTCAGGGTGCCCTTTACTGTTGCGGCTTGCAGTTCTTCCCGCGGTGGGCGATGCATGCGTCAGGATGTGACTCCTGCTCCAGCGGGCGCAGGAGTGTGTTGCTGTGTAAGGGTTGAAAGCCTGGCCCTCACTACCCATGCACACTCGCGACTGGGCATGCTCATCCCGTTGCGCATCTGCCATCGTAATGTCACATCGTAACGTCACATCGTAATGTCACACGGTGTCTCTTTCACAGGCCCATCAGCCTGGGCGTTCCTGACCATCCGCCCATTCTGACCCCTTCTTGTCACCTCATTGTTCATCTTGTGCAGGCTCACGGCTGGCTGATGGCCATTGGCTGGGGGGTGCTCATCCCTCTGGGCATCCTGACCGCCCGCCACGCCAAGCGCTGGGACCCGCTGTGGTTCCACCTGCACAGGTGAGCGCTGTGGTCCCATGCTGTGGTTCCACTTGCACCTCTAAGTCCATGCTGTGCTCGACACGCTAAGTTGAGGCCCACAGCAGTTGCCAGGTCGGTGTTTGAGCTGACTTCAACGGAGGGGCGTTCTTACGCGCCTGCCGGCGGCGCTTCAGCCGCCCTGCCTGCTGTGCCTGCACGCCAACCCTTGCGGGCCACTGGCAGTGGCATGCCTGCCTGCTGATCTTCCTAAGCACCATCCTGCCCATGCAACTGCCAGCCTGCGCTGCCCGCGGCAAGCCTTCCCGCGGTCCTATCCCTGCCACCCATCCTGCCGCGCTCTCTCTTGCTCCTGGGTCCTGCCCGCCCCCTCCCTCCCACCCCGATGCAGGGCGATGCAGCTGCTGGGCCTGTCCTGTGCGCTGTCAGGATTCATCATCATCTTTTAGTGAGTACAGATTACCTGTTTCGCATAGCTACACTTGCGGCGTCTCTCATTCGTCTTCTGGCGGGCTGCATCGTCACTTTCCCGCACGTGTGTGCCAGTTTTGGGCCAGCCCGGCCCGCCCCCCCCGCCCCGCTGTCCGCTGGCCGCTCTTGCGATCATGGCATCAAACCTGCCTGCCCCCGCCCCGCCGCCCCGCCTCGTGCACCCCCTCCCGCGCTGTCCCGCTGCAGCGCCGTGCAGGACGCCACCGGCACCAGTGTGTCCATCTTCACCACGCACCGCCGGCTGGGCATCTCTGCCATGAGCCTGGGCCTCTTCCAGCTCTCTGCCTTGCTGTTCAGGTGGGCTGGGCCGCAGCACTGCGCCTTGCCAGGCGCCCTGCCCACCTGAACAGCAGGGCGGCATCACTGTGCCTTGCGGCAGCTGCCTCAAGCGTGTGGCACGTGCAGCGGGGAAGCTGGGATGCGGGGAGTTTGGGGACAAGGCAGGCAGAGGTGAAGGGACATGGTTGTCTGTGGTTGCAATGCAGCCAGGGCAAAGGCAGGCAGAACCAAGCCAAGCGAAGCCAAGTGTGCCTGTGTTAGAGTGCAGTTCGAGTGCCCAGTTGTGTGGCCAGCTGCCCAGGTGCGCCCCTTCCCCCCGTTCAACACCCATCCCCGCAGGCCCCACAAAGGGACCCGGCTGCGGCCATACTGGGAGTTTGTGCATCACTGGGTGGGCCGGGCCGCTGCGCTGTGCGCTGTGGCCAACATCTACGAGTGAGTGCGTTGTAGCATGCCGGCAGGATGACTGGGCAGGGGGCAGCAGGGGCGGCTGGGTTTGGGGGCGCATGGCAGGGTGTGAGCCAGTGCGTGGGGTGCCATGCACGCGTAGATTGTAGAGGAACCTCGAGAAATTGGGTGGAGGGCAGGGAGGCGGGGCGGTGTGGGTGGGGAGGCGAGCCCCGAAGTACCCCCCATGCTGGCCTGCCCTGCCCTGCACAGCACAGCACAGCCGCCCGCCCTTTGGCCTGCCTTTTGCCCCTCCCCATGCCCCCTCGCACTCTTTCCCAATTCCCCTCTTCCTCTCCCCCCCCCCCCCCCCCCTTGTCACCTACCTGCCTGCCCCTGCAGGGGCATCCTGAACGTGCGCCAGCTGGGCGCCTGGGCAGTGGCCACATACAGCGTCGTGTTTGGCCTCATCGCAGGCACAGGGCTGGCCCTGGACTGCGCCAAACTGCTGCGCCGCTACGGTCCTGCTGGGAGGCACAACATTAATGGCACTGGCGACGCTTCGACGCAGCTGGGCCCGGAGGAGGTCGATGTGGCGGCGGCGGGCGCCGACAGCGTCAGCAGCGTGGGGAAGCGGGGGGGCAGCGAGAAGCGCGGCAGTGAGGGGCGCGCCAGCCGCAGGAAGGATGGGAGCGGCACCAGGGGGAGTGATGTGGAGGCGGGCGCGGCCTGAGCAGCGGCAGCGCCGGCAAGTCGGTGCACAGAGGAGCAGCCGAGGCGACCACCAGAGCACGCACGGCAACAGGGGTTCATCTGCTTGTGGTATGGAGCAGTGGCATGAATTTGCTTACACATCAGCATAGTTGTAATCTGCCTGGTATGAGTGCATGAGCGGATGGTAAACCAGGAGGGTTTACGCTGATGGGACCCTCGTCCGTACGGTGGCCATGCGCTGAAGGCAGGGCGCCGCCATGTTGGCGGACACAGTGGGCCCTGGCCGCCTGGCACTTGGGGGCTGCCACTGCTGGGGGGGGGTACAAAAATGTCATGCCGCATGCGCATGCAGCAAACTGCCAATTGGCAGCCAAAGGAACTATTTTTCCATCAGGGCATGCTGTATTTGACGGCATTACGCAGTGTGCTGTGAGGCCGACTGGCCAGACTGCTAGTGCCGGCATCACGTGCCTGGTGATGACGCCACGGTGCGCCTTGCCCCGCGCCCTGAGCGCCCATATTGTCTGTTGTTTAATTTAGTCAAGAAACTCAATACTTTGATGCTATGTTTGCACCTTGGGTGATGAGCAAACATGTCTTGGACGCTCAACGCTTGCGGGGCCGGGCACGGGCGGGGGAAGGGCGCGGCAACGGCGGCACTCCCTGGCGACACCTTGCAGAGTGTCGGGACTCTCCACAGCCACCCTTGGTCACATTCGCTTCCAGTCCAGCCAACCCTACAGTGCACCACAAGCTGTGACAGTGAAGGCTCGTCCCACCGTGTCGCACAGCGTGCTGGGGTGTGCGGAGCAGCGTTCCGGAGACAATGGACCGCGTCTGGCCGCTTTCGGTTCTTCACTTACAGCGTCCCCCTCCCTCAACACCATCAATGCATTTGCTCTGAGCCCGCCACACCTATGAACCAAGTAACGGGGGCGCGGCGGCTCACGAGCGCGCCCAGCTCTCCACAGCGGCCGGCCTCAGGCGGCGGGAACCGCGTCACGGCGGTGCTTGTGCCCGCGGGAGGCAGCGGCGGTCATAAGCCCGCTCCCACACGCCCGAGCGAACCGGCGGCGAAGCCCGTTGCTGTGCCGCGGTCCCTGAGGGGCACTCTGGCCAGCTTATTTCGAGGCTGGGACACCCGGGCGTCGCCTGGCAGCGTGGAGGCTCTAGTGCAGGCAACCAACCAAGCCCAAGCCCAGGTGAGGGTGCCAGAATGCTGCCAGCCTCTGTTTAAAGCCCAATGCGCAGCGATGCCGATTGACAAAGCATCCCTGGAGGCGCTGGGCGGCCTGGGCGGCCGCCGCAGGTGGCGCACTGTGGGCCAAGAGCCAGTGGCGGCTGAGCGGGCGCTCGCCCGAGCGGGCGCTCGCCGCCCTGTTTCCCGCCACTGCCGCCGGAGAGGCCAACACCAATGGCGTATTGTGCCTGCGCCGCTGCCCTCGGTCCATGCATTTCTCTATGTGCGGTGTCCCACACTGCTGGTGCACTGCCCTGCTGCTCTTGCAGGCCGATGCGCTCGACCAGCAGCGGGGCGCCGGCGCCGGCGGCAGCCCATCCAAGCCCCCTGCCGGCAGTGGCCCGCTGCCCGACATCCGCGCCTTCCTGCGCCCCGTGGGCGTTATGGAAGCCAGATATGTGCGCGTTCTCAGCAGCCTGTGTGCCATGACCTACTACCTTGACAACCTGACGGTGAGCACCTGACCCTAGCGTGCTGCCTGGTCCTGCCTGGTGGTACAAGGCTATCCTTGTGCGTGCGGCTGGGTTTGCTGTCCTATTTGGGGCTTTGGACCAGGCTGGGCTGCTTCATTTACAGGCAGTAGTCGTGCAGCAGCCATGCAGGACTGGCAGTGGGAGGCAGTGGGCACGGCATGGGATGTGGAGGGCGCAGCCGGTGTTGCACGCAGGCATTCTGTCAAGCGGCCATTCCGGAAGCATGCCAGCCTTATCCACGGCGACTACCATACCACTGCCTGCCCCTCCTGCCCTCCCCTCCCACGCCCTCCCTCAACAATCCTCTCCCTCCGCTCCCCGCAGCCCTCCAGCCTGCTGCGCCGGCACCGCCTGAAGCTGGTGACCACCAGCAAGGTGTGCGATGCCCGCCTGCGGGAGCCGCGGCTGCGCCCAGCCGACGCGCTGTCCGAGGGCGATGCCATGGCGGGCGACCCAAACATGGTGGCAGCTGTCCGGGTGGACATTGCGGCGGGCGAGGCGCGTGCGCTGGCAGCACCCAGCGCCGCCATGGCCGCCATGGCCCGCGTGGCGCCGCTGTCCACGGTGGATTTTGTCGGCGCCGCCACTGGCATGGTGGCGCCGGCGCCGGCGGGCAGCAGCAGCAGCAGCAGCAGTGAGGCGGGGGCTCCGGCGGCGGGCAGCGTGGCGGGTGCTGACGACGGGTCGGGGCTGTCCCCTGTGGACCGTGTGGCTGCCAGCCTGGCAGCTGCCACAGCGGCGGCCACTTCGGCAGGGCGCGCGGTGTACTCGGCGGCGGTGCCCTACGCAGGTGGGTGAGGAGCAGGGCTGGGAGGGGCGCATCGATGGGTCTGATGCTGGTGCCGCCCCGATACCTGTGTGCTCCGTTCTTTAATTGAGGTGGCTGATGCTTGCTGCTTCGGCAGCACATGCCACGTTGGAAGGCTGCCTGCTGTGGGTACCGTGGCCGCCGTCTCAGCTTTGCCCAGCATGTGGCCAGGCACAGCCGCATTCTACTGCCTCATGCAGCTCATGTGGCATGCACATGTGCCCCTCTGGTGCTGCAGGCCCGCTGGCCAACAACATCACCGCCTTCACCACCTCTGCGCTGACCTCGGCGCTGCCGCCGGTGCGCTCCGTCGCGGCGCAGCTGCAGAGCGCGGCGGCGGTGGGGCACAGCTCTGCTGTTGCCACTGTTGCCACGGTCATGGCGGCGCTCGAGTCCACGTGGACGGGGCGCGCCTCCGACAGCAGCAGGTGGGCGGGGTTGAGGTTTCGCATTGCAGATGAGAGCACCAGCTTGTGCCCACATGGGCAGCGGGTGTGCTTGCTGCACCGCTGTGCCCCAATGCTGCCGCCCAGGCGTCCTGACCGCCGCACTGGTGCTCACCCATTTGCTGTCTTCGCTGTCACCCCTGCAGGCTGCCCAAGGAGTGCCAGTCCCCCACAGAGTGGTTCATTGCCGATGACCCCGCCACCCACACGCGCTACATTGTCATCCAGGTGCGCCCCTCCCCCTCCCTTTGCCCTGCCTGGGCCCTTGCCCTTGCTGGAGGTCCACCCACCACTGGCGCTGCTGCGGTGGGAGCAGCCCGCACCTGCTGCAGCACCAGCGGGGCGGCTGGTGTCTGGGAGTGTGCTGCCACCGCTCCCCTCCCTGACGCGTGCTGCCCTGCGCGCTGTGCCGCGTTGCTCTGCTGCTGACCTCTGCTGCGCACCACCTGGCCTCCCTGCTGTGTGCTGCAGGGCAGCGACAACCTGGACCACTGGCGGGTGAACCTCACCTTTGACCCAGTGCCCTTTGAGGAGCCGGCGCTGCAGGGCGTCAAGGTGTGCGGGCGGGCAGGGACGGCCTGGGTTGCAACGGAGTGAGGGAGGGTCAGGGGCTGGGCCCCGTCCTCAACTGGAAGGCGGTGCAGCTGCCGCCGCCGGGCCGTGCGTGTTGCCGCGTAGACCCCTGCCTCTTGTGCCCCCTATCGACTTGCCCCATTCATTGCCGGCGGGGCTGTCGACCCAACGCTGCCTGCATGCGTGCCTGCCTGCCTGCCACAGCTGCACACAGATGCGGCCTTCCTGGCTGAACCTGTCTGTTTCCTGCGGCCTCGTGTGCAGGTGCACCGCGGCGTGTACGAGACGGCCGAGGTGCTGTACGAGCGCTTCCTGCCGCTGGTGCAGGACCACCTGGCCTCCTCCCCCTTTGCCAAGGTGCTGTGGCGTGTGGGGGGGCGAATGCCAGGGTGGCATGCTGTGCATGACGGCGTCCACGCGCTGCATGCTGTGGTGTGCTGGGGGGCAGCGGCGACGACGGCAGCAGCAGGGAGGGTGCGCACGGTTGGCTGCCTTGGGGGCACACAGCCTATGGAGAGTGCGCAACACGTCCCTGACGCTTGCACCTTGCTGCCCCGCCCCCTGCAGATTGCCTTCACCGGCCACTCGCTGGGCGGCTCGCTGGGCACGCTGCTCATGCTGATGTACGTGCGCCGTGGGGTGCTGCCCAAGTCGGCCATCTCCCCGGTCTACACTTTTGGCGCACCCGCCGTGTTCTGCGAGGGCGGTGCCAGCGGCGGCGCCTGCGACTGCTCGCCCGCAGGCCAGCAGCAGGCCGCGGCGTGCGGCAGCGGCGGCGTGCTGGGCGTGCTGGGCCTGCCCGACGGCGCCGTGAGGAATGTGCTGATGGTGAGGAGCGCATGCCCTGGTGTACACACCTACCTCGTTCTGCGGTTGTGCAATGCTTGTGCACATCGGGCCGCTTTCTGGGGCAGTTCCAGTTGCCGCTGTGCGGTGTTGTGACATCGGGATTTGCCAGGTGGCTGACCGCAACCACAGCACCTCTTCATCCCACCCTCTGGTCTTGTCCCACCTGCGCCATCGCCTCCTGTGCTCTGCTACCGCACCCTGCTGGCGCCCTGCCCAACCCGCCTCCCCTCCACACACATGGCCTCCTTCTGTGCAGCACCGCGACATTGTGCCCCGTGCCTTTGCCTGCGACTACACCCTGGTGGCAGACATACTCAAGCGCGTGTCAGAGTCCTTCCGCGAGCACCGCTGCCTCAACGCCAACCGCACGGTGCGGGGGTCGGTGCGGGCTGGGTGGTGGCGGGTGGTAAGCTAGGTGCTGCTCTGCCCGCTGTGCGTGCACCTGCGCTGCCTGGCTTTGGATGATTGGACGTGCAACCCTCCGCCTGGTTGAACCCTTTGCCCACTTTGAACTTGTTGCACCTGCCCATCCCGCCCCCTCCCGCAGGTCATGTTTGACTTCATTGGCAAGATGATGGTGCTGCAGCCGTCGGCAGAGGCCAGCTTTGTGTGCGGCGAGGGCAACCACCCGCTGCTGCCGCCCGCGCCCGGCCTCTACGTCGTGCGCGAGCCCGTGCCCGCGCTCAACTCGGTGGCAGGTGCGTGCCAGGCCTGGAAGCTGGGGAGAAGCTACTTGGTGTGCTGTAGCCTCTCTGTTTCTCTCTGTCATCCCCAGGGCGTCTGCCTGCTCTCCCATGTGTCCCCCTCCCTTCCATGCCGAGTCACAATGCCAGCTGTGTCACAATGCCAGCTCATTTCACAGGCATGCCTGTCTCTCCCTTCCCTCCCTTTGCCAACACTGCAGCCACGCTGAAGAACGACGCCAGCTTTGTGCAGCAGGCGGTGGCCCAGGCCATCAGCAACCTGCCGGCAGCCGCCGCCGCCGCCACCTCGGGTGCCAGCGCCGGCAAATCGGCAGCCGCAGCCCCCAGCGGCAGCGGCAAGCCCCGCGCAGACACCGCCCCGCTGGCCAAGCAGCCGCCGCAGCAGCAGCCCGCCGCCCCCGTGACGAGCGCCAGGTGCGGCAAGGGTGGGACCGCACCCGCTCTGCCCACAAACCTGCCCTTCTACTTTGCTATCGCCTGTCGCTTCTGCGTTCTCCTCTGCACTGCTTCTGGGCAAGCCGCTCCCCATGTCCTCACCTCCTACCCTCCCTCTGCCCCTCATTCCGCATGCAGGGAGGCTGTGTGGGTGCTGATGAACCACCCCCACCCGCTGGACATCCTGGCCGACCCGGGGGCATACGGCGACCTGGGCGCCATCTCCCGCTACCACAACCCTGACAACTACACAAAATCTCTAGGCGGGGTGCTGCGCCACCGCCGGGCCTGGCGCCGCCTGGCCACCCGCGCAGGTGGGGACGCGCTGGAGGGAGGGGGGGCGGGACGCTGTGGGCAGGCGTAGGTGTACAGGGAGCAGGCAGAGGGCTGCTGGCTTCCTGCTGCTCCCCTCTCACTGCCCTGTTCTGTCTGCTTGGCTTCCTCATGTCCCCTGTCCACACGTGCTACTTGTTTGCTCCCAGCACTGAGCGTCTGCCCCCTGCCCCTGCGCCACCCTTGTTGTCCCTGCAGGCGAGGCCGGCATCCGCTGGTTTGCCCCCTCGCTGGACCCCAGCCAGCTGCGCGCCGCCGCTGCCGCCCAGGCGGGCGACGCCGCCGGCGCGGCGCCGGTCGCCCCTGCCGGCACCGACCGCAGGGGCCACCCCAGCGGGGGCAAGCAGTCGCTGCGCATCCGCCTGTCACCCCGCGGCGGCCTGCCGCACAGCGGCAGCAGCGGCCAGCTGGCGTGAGACCTTGGGGTGCTGAAGTTGCGCCCCAAATCCCGCCGGCGCCACCCCCATCGTGCCGGCTGTCCGTATACGGGGTCCACCCGCATACTACTAGCATCCCCCCTGCGCCCTACCCCTGGAGCGCGCGCCCTGCAGCGTGAGCGCGTACACAGGCCCGCCGCCCGCATGCTGCCTGTGAAATAGATGCCCCCCACCGACATCCCGGACCCTCCTCGTAGCGCGCCCGTGTCGTCTGCGCCCACACGAAACACGCGCCCGCGCCGTTTCGCGCAACCGTTGCCGGCCCCCCGTCGGCTCCTGTCCCTGTCCCTCCCCACCAACAATGCAATGCAATTCCCTCTTCCCAGATCTCCTGTCGTCCCACATCCTCTCATGACCCCTCCCGCCACTCCCACCCCCCGCATCTCTTTCCGTCTTTATGGGCCCCCTGAGCCCTTCGGCTGCCAGCACATTGTGTGACTGCCAGCTCAGCCTGTCTGTACTGCCCCCATCCCCACCCTGTCCCTTCGTGCACCCACCCTGCTCATTTCACAGTGCCTCGGAAACACACATGTGCACTGCACCCTCAGCCCCCCTCGCCCACATGTTTGCCACAGCCCCCCGCCCCGGTCGCGAGCGCAGTGCCCACTGCACGGCCGCCCCACCTGCACTGGCCGCGCCTGCGCCCCGCCCGCCCGGCGCGCGGGTGCAGCCGGCCGCACCTGCACACTTGATGCTGCCGCCCATACCCTCCCCCGCCCCCGCCAGCTCCCACTCACCCGCCCATGCCTCAACTCCACACGACATGTGCCTGTTGACCCCCATCCATCCATGCCTCCTTGTCCCACATTGTCCCTGGCCCTGCCGTCTGCACATCCCGCGGCGGTGCACACCCAGATGCGATCCCCTCCCTCCAGCCTCTCCCACCAGCCGGCCGCCGCCCCGGCAGGCCGCGGCGGCCCGCGCTGCCCCCTCTTCTTGTACCCTCCTCTGTACCTCCTCCTGCCCGCCTGCCCGCCTGCATGCCCCCCTTCTTAGAACCGTACCACCAATCGCAACGCACCTCCTCTTCTCTTGCCTCCTTCTTTTCTTCCCCCCCTGTTTCGTTTCTTCCACCCCGAGATCCCATCGTGTGTCCATCTGCAGCAGCGGCGGCTGGCGGCCCCGGTCCGCCAGCCCTCCCGTTGCTTGGTTTGGTTGATACA
Source organism: Micractinium sp. NFX-FRZ (assembly GCA_029339195.1). Lineage (NCBI taxonomy): Eukaryota > Viridiplantae > Chlorophyta > Trebouxiophyceae > Chlorellales > Chlorellaceae > Micractinium > Micractinium sp. NFX-FRZ. The sequence goes on along the minus strand of JAPTJF010000090.1, from coordinate 8,315 downwards.
TACATTGATGCCTGCATGCCCATGTGCCCCACACGTCCCAAGTCCTCCCCAACGTGCCGTCCGTCCCTGAAAAGCCCCTTTGTCGTTCCACCCCGCCCATCTGGTGCCGTCCCACAAAAACCTTTTGCGTGCCCTGTGCGCAGGCAGGCGGCGCCGCCGTTGGCGCCGCCTGCCCGCCCAATCTTTTTGGCGGCAAGAGTCCTCTGAACCACACAGACTGCCTTTCTTCTCCCTTCCTCCCCCACGCTTGCCATTTCATTGTCGAGGCGATTCGCTTGAGAGCATGTAAAGCAAAGACATTGACGCAGCGCTCCACAGGCACAGGCATAAGTTACAAGTTTGGTTGGATTGGGGTTGTGTGGTGTGAAGTGCAGGTTGGCAGCTGAAACAGGGCAGTGTGCTGGTCAAGCGTCGGAGAGCTGGGTGTTGGCAGGGGTGCTGCTTGAGCAGTCATGCTCCGAGGGTGGCCAGGGCAATCAGCTGGCGCCCGCCTGCAGCTCGCAAAAGAAGCCCCACTCGTCCTCCGCCTCCTGCAGCCCCAGGCAGGAGGGCTCGTTGTGCGGGGCTGCCGCCCAGGCAGCCGTGGCAACCAGCGCATCGCGGCAGGGCGCCACCAGCAGCTCGGCCCGCCCGCTGGTGGGGTGCACCACCCAGCAGCCGCTCTGCACCAGCCCCACGCCCACTGGCGGCTGCGGCGGCTGCTGGGCTGGCTTGGGGGGCGCTGCTGCTGCTGGTGATGGTGATGTAGCTTGCGCAGCAGCCCCCGCCAGCGCTGCGTGCAGTGAGGCCCAGCCGGCTGGGCCGCCGCCGGCGCGGACCAGGTACCAGGGCAGGATTGGCGGCGGCGTGCTGCCGCAGTCGCTGGCAGTATCGCTGCTTGCAGCAGATTGATTGTCAAGGGGAAGCTGCTTGCCCAGCAGGGCGCAGGCCTGGCCGATGCCCACCACTAGGCACCCCGCCCAGAGGCGCTGCCACACACACTCCTGCAGGCCCGAGCTGGCCAGGTGCTCGGCAGCTGCCGCCAGCTGGCGCTCCTGCTGCTGAGCTGTCGCCAGGTCAGCAGCCATGGTGGCCACTGGTGGCATGTCCAGAATCAGCACATCTGCCTGCCACAGTGCAGCCCACTCTTCATCCAGCAGACAGCTGGCAGCAGCTGTGCATGTCCGCAGCCCCGGCACGCGCCGCCGCAGCGTCCGCAGCATCGCTGCCGCCGCTGGGGAGCACCGCCCGGTTTCGCCAGTGTTTTGAGGGCCGGCGGGCACACCGCCCTCCCAATCCACTGTCAAGCAGACTGCCGTGGGGCGGCGCGTGCCAGACGCGCTCCACAGCCCAACGCTGCCGCCACTGCTGGATGCTGTGCCGTCGTCGCTGGGCCGCCTGCTGCCGCCCCTGCTGTCGCCCCTGCTGCCGCCCTGGCTGCCGCCACCCTCGACACACCCATCTGCACTGCCGCCCTCAATGCTACATTTGCCTCCCTGGCTGCTGCCTGCCCCGGGCCCCGCTGCTGCCTCCGCTGCCAGCTCTGCTGCCTCCCTCCTATGGTTGAGCATGCCAGCCACGCTGCCCGCCGCCAGGGCTGCCGACACCACGTCACCTGCGCTGCCCAGCAGGTGCACCGGCTGGGGCGCCAGGCAGCAGGCGATGCAGGCCTCTTCCAGCGGGCAGGCGGGGTAGCGCAGTGCAACGGTCAGGCTGCCTGGGGGCTGCTCCCATGGTTCGACTGCGTCATACAGCCCATGCCCGGGCAGCAGCGCCTGCCAGGTGCCGCCGGCGCCGCCGTTGGCTGCTGCCTGCCTGCACCAGGGACCATGGGCAGTGTGTCAGGGGCAGTACTGGGGGCTCGGTGTGGAGGGGAGCACTCGGCATGAGGGGCAAAAGTTGCATTAGGGCAGGGAGGGTAGCGTTTGGCATGAAGGGGACAGGGGCGTCAGGGGGGCGCAACGGCCACCATGCCCAAGCGCAACAGGCAGGCAGGCAGGCTTTGACAACGTCAATTGCACGGCCCACCGATGCAACTCCCTCTTCCACGGCCCACTCCCCTTCCCTCCCTACCCCGCAATCCCTCCCAGGCATGCACGCTTGCCTGAGGGCGGAGCCGGTGAGCAGCAGGCGCTTGCCGGTGATGGTTGTCACCTCCAGGGCAAACAGGGCGTCCCCGGAGGGCAGCGAGCCCGCAAAAAGCTCCAGGTCCTTGGCGCCTGGGGGCGGGGGAGGCGGGGGGGCACAGGGAGAGGAGGGGGCAGACGTGCGCGTTTGGCTGGGGTGGGAAAGTTGGGGGGCCGGGGTGGTGTGGCCATACTCTGAAGGCCATAACTCTAATTTCCAGTGCAAGAGGCATTCGAGCTGTTTACTAATCAGCTCCAGGCTGTACCATCTTACCTGAGCGACGGTAGCGCGGGTGCGGCTTCTGCCGCAGCGTCAGCACCAAGTCCCCGGGCAGCGTGTCTACCGACTCGCAGCCGTCCCCCTCAAACACGTGGCGGTCGCCCTCCCGCGACCCCTTCCTGCAGGCAGCATTGCCAGGTGGGGACAAGCGGTGCCAAGTGGGAAGAACCGCAGTGCAAGGCTAGCTAGGAGCACACGAGGCGGTGTTGCACCCAACCCACAAGCCAGGCGACCGCCCATCATAGACATGTGTGTGTGCCCTGTGCTGCACTGCCTGATGCTGTGCGCCGGTATGTGTGCTGGGCAGACATGGGCCCTGCAAAACGAAATGTGATGCGCCCATCCTCCACCCCCACCTGACCACAAGGTGCACGTTTTTCACGGACAGGAACTCGGAGCCATCGGGCGCGACGCGGCGCCGCTCCACCGCCACGCTCCTGGTGCACCCGGCGTTCAGCTTCTCCAGGGACACAAACACCTGCCATTGTGTGGGGAAGGTTAGCAGTGAACCAATCAAGTCGAAACCGTAACTTCGCAAGCTCCTGGTTCACTTGGCGCTCAGTGTTTTCAGGGACAAAAACGACTGCCATTGTGTGTGAGGATGGGGAGGTTAGCACCCCACTCGCTCTGCGTTAGCCGCGTACAGGCAGGCAAAGTGGAGCAGGGAAGGGGCAGGGAAGGCGGCATGCCACCTCTGCCTGCCCTGCCCAGAATACCCCAGCCCCACCACTGAGTGGGCAGGTGGCACCCTTGCATGACCCCACTTGCCGCGTGCCCGCTCACCTCCCGCTCTAGCGGCGCGTGCTTGGTGGCCTTGGCCCCCTGGCGGCGCAGCCGTGCCAGCTCAGCGATGCCGCTGCGCATGAGCGCCGCCTCCTCGGGGCTCAGCACTGGCAGGCCCTTCCCCGGGTTGCTCTCCTGTTGATTGGGGGGCCGGAGGAGTGGGTAAAGGTGAACGTAAAGTCAGGGGGGATTCGCCTCAGTTATCTCCCCTGTTTCGTCCCTCTGCATGCCCTGTTGGACACTACTAGGCCACGCCCGGGCGCTGGGTCAGACGAGGCCCCGGGAAGGGAAGGAGGGTATAATTTGCAGTGGGATAAAGCAGCGCCCAGGTTGGCCTCCCCTGGAGATGTGCGGTGGAGGGCACAGGCGGAGGGAGCGGCGCCTTCGCCCTGCCCCATGCCATGCATCCGTCCCGAGCCGATGCCGCCAGCAAATCCCCGTTCCCCAATCGCTGCACAGCCAGCCAGGAGAAGCCCCCTCCACCTACCAGCTACACACGCACATACAACCACGCACCATGTAGTCCCTGCACTTGTCGTACACCGCCCGCTGCTCCTCGTTGCTCAGCACGTCAAATGCCTCGACGACCTGCCAGGCACGGCCAGGACACGAGGTGCATGCTAATGAAGCAGCGCCTGTTTGGAGGATTGGCCCCGAAGCAACGACCGTTTGGAGGGGCAGGGCCGGCACGTCAAGCTGTGCTTGCATGCACAGCTGCGTGCCGCGCCCACCTGCTTGAACCGGTCGGCCACAGCCGCCTGCTCCTCCTCCCCCACTGCCCTGTACTTGTCGGGGTGGAACAGCAGCGCCAGCTTCTTGTAGGCCTTCCTCACCTCGGCAGCAGAGGCGCCCCTGCACAGGGAATGGGTGGTGAGGTACGGGTGTTTGTCTAGGTGCAGGAGAGGAGGTGCACCACAGGCCTTGGTGGGGGGACAGAGACACAGAGGCTCCCCTGCAGAAGAGGCAGTGCAATATTGGTTGAGAAGTGTTGTTTGGATGGGTGCTACAGAAGGGTCGCCTCGGCCCTCTGCTGGACAGCCGGCGGAACAGGCAAGATGTGGGCAAGATGTGGGCAAGATGTGGGCAAGATGTGGGCCTTGCAACTCAAGCCGCACTCTTCAGGACAGGGTGCGGGGAGATCGCTAGGGGAGCTCCCAGGCCTGCAGGCGTGGCAGGCGCGGTGCCTGGAAACGCAACACACGGGCTTCCAAGATGCAGTGTGGTGTTGTGCACGGCAGACGCGGCTGCCGCCTGGCCGCACCAATGCATACACACCAAAACAAGGCGGAATGCCCAGCATCTGGTAGCAGTCCTTGGCTTGATCACAGCGCTTCTTTGGCACCCGCACTTCCCCCCCCTCCCACCCACCTCCCTCCCTCCCACTCATGAGCTGAAGGTATCCTACCCACCTTGGCAGGCCCGAGGCAGTCTTAAGCCGAGTTAAAGCCCTCATGCAACACCCATTCCCGCCCAGCTGACTGGTGCCTTTGGCTTAATTTCCTGTTCGCTTCCTCAACCCCACTCCCTCGGGCTGTATTCTTCTTCTTCTTCTTCTTCTTCATTCCCGCCCACTCATGTTTGTGAGGCGTCCCACCACCTGGACAGCCCCAGAATCTGGTAGAAGTCTTTCGCCGGATCAAATCGCTTCTCGAGCACCCGCGCCTCCTCCCCCGCATCCCGCCCCTCGGCAGCCGCCGCCCGCGCCGCCCGCGCCGCTTCCGCCCGCTGCTCGGGCGTCTGGTAGGCGTCACCTTCACGCCGACGCCGCTCCTCCTCGCGCGCCGCTTCGGCGGCGCTGCAAGCGGCGCGCAGGCAGGGGCAGCATGGACAGGTGCAGGGCGTGCATTGGTGGGTGCCGGTTCTGTGAGTGGGATGTCGAGCAAGCGGTGGGGCAGCGTCAATCACAGCACCGCTGCGCGCACCCTAACGTCCCCGCCGCAGCCAGCTTGGTGACCACACACCTTTACTCAGCCGTCAACAACTCACCGCTGCTGTTCCGCCTTGGCCCGCATCTCAGCCATGAGCCGGTTCAGAGCTGCTGGGTCGGTCACTCGTAGCGGGCCACCGCCCTGGGCCCCGCCACCGCGCGCCAGCCGCCGGCGATTGATTTCTTCATTGCGCTCTGCGATGTCTCCTGCCTGGGCCCTGCAGAACAGAGCAGCACTCGTGTGAGAAGCTTTCGAAGAAGGCGACAGTTAGCTGGGCGGCAGCGGCAGGTGGCGGCGGCGGCAGGCAACCAGCGGGCACCCTGATGGCGGCACAAGGCAGGGCGCGGCGCTCCGTTGCGAGGCCCGCGCGACGCACCGGAGCTCGATCGCTCCGTGCTCCATGGTTGCAAGGGCCCAGCCAGCGGGAGGAGGCGGGTGCCTGGGTGTGGGTGAGGTGCGCTCTCAGGCGCCCCGCGCCGACTTGCTGCCACTCCCTTCTGCAGTGAACCGGCGAGGAAGGCCACTGGAGCAGCTACGATGGCCTCGAGACTGTCGAAGCAGGGTCCTGCCGACGTCGCATAGAAAAGTGTCCTTCTTTCTGGGCCCAGGGGTCGCCGAAACACTTGAGAAAGTGATGCGATACCGTTACTCAATCCATCCGATCGCCAATGCGCAAATGCGGCCGAGGCCAGAACCTGACTTTCCACCTGCCGCCGGCCGCTTTGTGCTGCACGCCGCCAGTGTTCTGCCCCCATATGGATGCATCGCACGGCTTGGTAATTACCCTGGTCTGAGGCGATAGGTGAGTGCAAGAGGATTACAAATGCGTGAGGACATGGCAGCCGGCCGCCGGCGCCATGGCCGGCCCAGCACGCTGGCGGGAATCAAGCGCCCAAGGGCCCAGCGCCTCCTCACCCCTTCCCCTTCCCCCCGGCCCCCTTCCCTCCCTCCACCCTCGTGGTAGCGGGCTCGAGGGGCGGTTGGCATTCTTGCAGGGAGGAGACTGCAGTGTTGTACTCGAATGTATTTTGACGGCGGCGCGGCGCACGCTCTGGATGGTGTGTGTGACGATGTGTGCAGAGAGGGAGGCATTACACAGCTTGGGCGCACATTTCTAATCCTATCGCGATCAAGTCACTGAATCCAAGGCTGAAGCGCCACCCGCCCCTTCGGCGCTAAGCACGGCGGTCGAGGCGGCGGCGGCCACGCCGCCGGCCGAGCCTGCCGCCTGCACTGCCTGCACGTACGAGGGGGCCAGCAGGCCGGTAACAGGCAGCTGGAGCCGCCGGTACACCTGCATGTTGAAGTCGAGCCAGGTAGAGTGCTGCTGGATGGTGGGGCGCCACTTCTGGATGATGGCAATGCGGGTGAAGCCTGCAGCGGGTGTGAGGGCGGTAGGAGCGAGGGGCAAGATTGAGGGAATGGAGAGGCCCATTGTGCTGCATAAAGGCGGCCGCGGCGCTGGCGCTAGGTCTGGCCAGCTGCTTTGGGGCGCACGGCGGGCTGGGCGGCTGCACCGCCCCGGCTGCGCGACCCGCAGCTGCCAGCGGCGGCCAACCCAACCAAGTCCACGCTGGCTGGCATGCCGTGCGTGGGCTGGCGAGCTCACCGGCGTCGATGACCACCAGGGCGTGCTTCCCCCCCTGGGGCGGCGTGCGGGTGACGGTCATGCCACCAAGGGTGGCTGTGCCCGCCACGGGCCGCCCGCCGGCTGTCGCCAGCAGCCGCCACACGCCGCGGGCGGCGGCCGTAGGCGGCATGAGGTCGACCCGCACTCGGGAGGTGCCGTTGGTCACGGCAAACGAGCGCATGACCACGGCGCCGGGGTCCACGCCGCTGTTCACAAACTGCAGGGCGGCCAGGTGGCAAGGGTGGGGAGGGAATGGGCGAGCGCCGGCACGCCAGCACATTTAAGAGTGCCAGGATGGAGGTCGAATGCATGATTGTAATCATGGAGCCAGCAGGACTGGAGACAGGGGAGGGAGGAGGTCGGAACCGAGGTGGTAGAGGAGCAGCTGTGCACTGTTCCCCACCCCGCAGCTGCGCTGTGAGCCGCGCGCAGCAGCGCCTTCCCTCGTCTCTCCCCCCCTGCCCCCCTCGTGCCCGTGAGCAGCAGGCAGCAGGCAGCGTTCAACGCAAGTTGCTGCTCCCTGGCCCCACCTTGGTAGTCAGGCTGAAGCCCTGCCGGCCGCTGGACAGGAGGCCCACCCAGGCGCCGGCGGCGCCGCGGTATGTGAAGCGCACGCCGTCAAAGCCTCGGAAGTCGCCAGCACGCAACGGATCTGTGTAGCCAGATGCTGCGTCCGCAGGAGAGGGCGGCGGGCGCGGCGGCGGCGCCGCCGCCAGCACGCGCACGCGCACGCTGACCAGCCGGGCGGGCAGCTGCAGGCTGCACGTCTGGATGCCCCGCAGCAGCGCCAGTGCGGCTCGAGTGCCTGCTGGCCCGGGTGGCACGGCGACGGTGATGACTGCTCCGGGGCCGGCAGGTGCCACGTCAGCGGCCCAGCCACCAGAGGGAGAGGCCTTAGCCAGGAAATCAACGACTGCAGGCTTGAGGGTGGGCAGCCGCAGCGGGGTGCTGCTTGCCTGGGCCATCACCGCCATAGCCACCTGCCTGCGCTTGCCGGCGTTGCCTGTGACGGCCACGGTCTGAGCAGCAACGTTGGGGGCGATGCACCGCGCGACTGGCAGTGGCGGGGGGCGGCGCGGCCTGCATGTGAAACATGCATGCACAACTCGGTCGGTGCAGCTGCGAGCTAGTGCAAGGTGGAGGGTGCAGAACGCAGCAGCAGGGCAGGAAGATGCATGCACACCCGCAGCCTGCAGAACTCACGGAGGAGGCGAGGGCTTGGTGCTGGTTCTGCTGAAGGGCGGCGGTGATTGGGGCGGGACAGGGGAGGGGGAGGGAGGTGGAAGGGGAGGGGGAGGGGGAGGCTGGGAGGGCGGTGACGGGCGGAACCATGGGGGCAGTAGTGGTGGGGGGGTGGGAGGACGAGGTGAGGGGCTTGGGGGTGAGGCAGAAGGACTGGGCAGTGGTGGTGAAGGGTTTGGCGGGGGAGGTGGAGGCGAGGGAAATAGAGGCGAGGGAGGTTGTGGGAGGGGGGAAGGCGGGGGAGGTGAGAGGCTTGGTGGAGGTGGCGAGGGGCTTGGTGGAGGTGGTGAGGGAAGGGGAGGTGGGGGCGAGGGAAGGGGTGGAGGAGGTGAGGGACTGGGTGGAGG